>JAOBRD020226490.1:0-25398 GCA_027575215.2 Hydrozoanthus sils
CGAGGTAGATAGATCACCAGTGCAGGTTTTGCTCAAATTTATCCAAAGGTTGTTGATTGGCAGCAGATTTAACTAATATGAAAATTTGTGGGAACCTTATATGACGTCATCAGTTGTGTATTTTAAATGTTGATATTTCAAGAACCATAAAAGCTTTTGACAAATTTTTTTCACCGCTGTTCCTCATTTAGCAAGGTCTATCCACTGAAGTAATAAAATCTTTCACTTCATAAGCACTTTAATGAAGTAAGATTTAATTGTCTTAAGATCACGAATAAGACGATATAAACCCATTTAAAGACAGATATCTCAACAACTTAGGATCATACAATAAATGTAGTGACGTCGAGGACATCGCATACAAAAAAACTTGTCAAAATGAGCCGTTTTTCTTGTGTGCAAGACAATATTGAAGCTAGCTGATGTTATAGATTTCAGACCATAGGCATAGTAATTAACCGTGTAATGGCAGTAAAAGAATTTGCCCATTTTATCTGTTTTCATTTGTCATTTTGACTATTATCCCATTAATAAAAACACCAAAATCTTGAGTTTTATTGGTATTTAACAGTGATGACATAAAAATATAAACAAACACAATTTAATGCGCTACTCTGAATTCTATCCGGCAGTTCTCTCTTGATGTGACCGCTTTTTAAAGATAAACGTTTCGACACATGATCAAGTTACGAGTCAATTTAAGTTACACAAAAAAAACAAACGTTGGGAAAAAAGTAACACGTCGGGTTATTTTCAGTTTTAAAGTGAAGTCATACCAACATATCTAGTATTTGGGGCTTTTTTCTTCTTTGCTTCTCAGTAGAGCCACAAGCAAGATACAAAATGGATAAGACTCTTATTTAATCTAAAATGGCTTTATTCCCCCTTTTTATAGCTTGGCCTTTTTTAAAATAAGAATAATTCATTAAGATTATTCCTTTAGAATAATTTTAAAAATAATTTTAAAATAAGAATAATTCATTAGAATGGTAGTATTTAGAAGTTATTTCATTTGAAAACAGTCAATAACAAATGACGGGTTTGCTTGAGAAATGAATAAAGTTAAAGAAAAGTCAATATAAATAACTGAAGTTTAATTCAATAATTCGGTCAACATTAACGCTTAAACATTTTTGAAACATTTGTATTACAACCGTTAACTACGTACCAACCAAACAGACTTTTTCTGTTGCAAATATTTCGTGTTAACCATTTTGTACAGGTAGCTGGTAACCTGTCACTATGGCAACCGCGCGAAAAAGAATAAATACAAACGTGTATTTTTCACTGATATTGCGAGAAACTAAAATTAGAGAGGTCACGACTTCAATTATGTTTGTCAGCTTCATGATCAAGCTTCATCACATTTCTTTGATTGGGTTTAAAGAATGTTAAAGAATGTAAGTTCTGAACCATTTTTGTCATACAGGATGGAGATTGAACGAATTCACAGTCAAAACTTCGTCACTCGTCACTTGATTAAAAGCAAAAATTGCGAGTCACTTCGTCACTCCATCAAAGTATAAGCGGAAAAATAAACATTGTAAATACAGACAACTGGAATATTCGGTAAATTTGAACATTGGCCATTTTTGAAGGGGGCTGGAAGACGGGGGGGGGGGTTAGGGAAGAATTAAAGTAAAGTACTTGTTCTAGGCTTGGAAGAACCATGTTAGCAGTTAGAGCTAAGCCTACAACAAGTCGAGTAACTTAAGTGTTAGTAATTGGTGGTGGCCCAAGAGGACTAGTTTTTCTGTTTCTTTTTCTTTTCTCTTCCTTATATTGGTGACGAGAACACGTACAATGAGTTATCAAAATCATATAGAATCCTCTCAGTTTTGTAATGCTGGCGCTCTGCAGAAGATCTAAAGCTGAAACACTTTACACGTCAAAGATTTTCAGCCCAGGGATATACTTCGGGTTGAAAATATATCCTAAAAATAACAAGGTGTGAACGTTTTTGACCCTTAAACTAACTCGTATCATCGATTTCGAAAAAGGTAGGCGAAAACTGCAGAAAACTGCAGAGAAAAACAACACCTTTTCTCTAAATCAACCTTAATTTTTCTGTGAAAATCCCAAAAAAATAACAAACAACCCGCCGATGTTGGCTCTTACAAAATACGCCGAGTACCACATGGAAGGAGTACCCCTGGATTTTCAGCCAACAACTTTGCAAGCGACACGCTAACTGTACTTGATACTGAGATTTATTTTATTTGGAATAAAACTGTCTGTCACTCACCTCGGGATTTGTCTGTAACACAGAGAACAACCATCTCGAACTCGAATTGTCTCTACAGTGGAGCGCAACTCACGCACGTTGGACCGTATCACCACTGGTTCGCTGAATGTGCACACATTTGGCCTGTTACAAGGCACAGATAAGCAAGCAACGGAATATTAGGGTTTTAAGGTGGACTAACACACGCACTCAGAATAAGGTAGCATCAATAGAGAAACCGACAAAGAGCATAAAAATGGTAATCTTTATTGGTCAGGCTTCGACCGAAGAAAGCCGCCCCAAAAGGTAACTAAATTTTTTTGTCACATAATGGTTCGTTTTGAGTCAAACAAACATCGACAAGTTCAACACTGAAAGAGATTTTGAAACTAAAGCGATTTCCGCAATAGAAAACCACAGTACACCGTTTTAAAGCATTCTAACGAGATTAACTTAAACCCTCACGTCAGTCATTGACACGCGATCTTAAAAATCCATCGGTTTTTAATACCGTTGTTTACTGCTGTCTTGTCATTAAGCAGCTAGGTAAAATAGAAGTGAAGAACCATTAACAAACTTCTTCTCTACCGACTCTAAAGTTTCTCATATCCCTTTAGATATCGTATAAAACGGTTATGCCACAAAATAAAACAAAACCATGACTAGAAAGCAACTCTCTAAACTTTACTCATGATACATTGAAGTTTGAGTTGCTATGCTTTTCTCATAGATCAATGAACCGTTCGTGAAGTTAGTGATATTCTAATGTGAAGTCCATTTCCTGCCTCAGTTCTCGTGTTTAATCGCGTCCGAGGAATAAATAGAGAACTTAAAATATTTAAGACAATACTGCAAGGGAAGGAATCTCGAGTCCAAATTCAAGATAACCTCTGAATTTGGTTAAATCGATTAAATCTGACTTACATGCCGACCTGAAGTTCAAGTGCCCTCGCCAAAGACGGCGCCAAAATGTGGATAAGAACAACCAGAACGACAAACGAACAGACGTTTTGTTGAAGCCACATGTTTGAATTTCGGTGTTGTAATCTTCCTTCAGTCCACTTTACTATACAAACACCGCGCCTAATGTTTCATAAACAACGTGAACAATATTACACTAGACTTTGATTTTCTACTACTGATGTATTCATAACAAATTGCACACGAAATTAATTGTCAATGAAAGGATAAAGTTACTCTGTCAGTTCAAGCGATCAACGCCAGCTGAGTACGAGACTAATTTAGTCCCAATCCACTGATATCTTGGAAATTAACAAGCAGTCGTTGACAGCTCGTTAAAACGCTCTCAAGATTTTTTTTTCTCTTTTTCTCTTTTACTTTTATGGCGAGGAAGGGAGCTACACAAAAGCGTAAAAATACATACACTTCCGACACATTCGTCCGAAAAAAATGGTTTGAGTGCCCCGACCGGGCGTGCTAACCACTACACCCCGGGACTCACCATGCTGGCAACATAACAAATTTACGGACGAGTGTGTTGGGAGGTGAAAAAAATGCTATAATTATTTCTACTTATTCTTTTTCTTGTTTTTCTTTTTCGTTTTCATTGCTAATGAAGTAACTTATTAAATGCGTCGGCGAGTAATATAAATAAGTAATATAAATTTGTAGTATTGTGTGAATCCCTTTCATTCTCACTTAAAATCCTAACAATTTGAGAGCCAAAAACATAATTCTCAGAAATTTTAAAATCTTGCAATCGGATCCGGAAACAGCTCATATCTTTTCTAAACCTCCACTAGTTTCATTTAAACGTGACAGAAACTTACAGAACAATCTTGTCAGAAGTGCTTTGCGATCTACTAACGAACCGGGCACTTTTAAATATTCGCGCCAACAACGCAAAACTTGCCCGTTTATTATTTCTCGCACTCAAATCACTGGCTTCGCTCACTCACTTTCGATATCGGACCATTTTATATGTACTAGTAATAATTTAATTTATTGTATCATATGTTCTGTTTGCAACAAATTGTACATCGAAGAAACTGGCTGAAAATTAAGTGAACGATTTGTTGAACACTTGAGAGACGTTAAAACTAATGATCACTCACTTTCCAAACCAGTCGCGAGACATTTTAATTTACCAGGACATTCCTTTCACAACATGCAAATTACCGGCATCTCTCTTCACAATGGCTCTAATGAGTCTCGCAAAAGAAAGGAATAAAAACTTATTTTTAACCTCGACACATTGGCTCCCAGTGGAATTAATGAGTACTTTTCATTCACCTGATTTTAATTGGTTTTCGCTTCTGACTTTCTATTACCCTGTTTCCACCAATCACCTTCGTTCTTACTGCATATTTGTACTCATTTACCACCTATACAAGGCCTTCATTTTCTAAGATTTTTTAGATGCTCAGACGAAGGGCTAACGCGACGATAATTTATTTATCATATAATACTAACCACACATGTAATGTAACAACTACGTCAAATGTCATACAATTTATCCACAAAAGAACATTATAAAGGGCATTAGTAAACCAACGTTTTAGGAGAGGTCATTGCCAGCGTCTTTCAACTAAAACTAGCTGGGCAATATTCGGAGCGTTGGGGTAGGGGTGAGGGCCCGTTGGGGTAGGGGTGAGTTAACATCAATAACAACATTCAAATTTTTAAAATAAGACAAAAATGAATAATCACAGGCACTTAGGCAGGGCCCAGACGACAATCAGCAGCTCCGGAAGGGCGTGAAGGGGTCCGGTAGGGGGTGGGGATAATTGAAAGATCATTTTTTCTGAAAGGCGTCTAACCGACATATATGTGAAGTGAATTTACAAAAACTCGTTTATGAAAACTCATCGTACCGTTTTAACACCAAAATTTAATTTCAAGTTGTTTCTGCAACTAAACCAGTAAGTGGTGCCAAAAGCATATTTTTCCCTTGATTGCTCGGAAAAACTTAGGTTTCGCTACTTTCATTAACATTGATATCCAAGCAGTAATAATCTTAACAATATTTAGTAAATCAAGTGTTTAGCGCAGTTATGGCCTGTATTCATTTTGGAGATTATATGTAGTCGCCATTTTCTTCAAGTATTTGGGTTAGTGAAGACCGTAGTTTCTTTCTAAAAACTCTCTTCCTCTAGTTAAGTAAAACGGCTGGTAAGTTATTCCAGATGATAGATAAATATTTAGAAAGGGATAAGTTATGGTTTTTAAGTCCTGGGTGTTTTAAATAAAAGTTATCAGATCTAGCAGAACGTGTGTTATCTGCACGAATTTGTTTTCTGGAATAGGTTTTTTATTGCTAGAGGTGCAGAAGACACAGAGACATCATACATAAGACTGGCAATTTTATCAAAATAGACTATTTGAATTGGAACAAGAATACATCGCACAAAATACATAAATAGCAAAGGAAAGGCAGGTAATTTATGACATGTTGCCGCCCTATCCCACGCAACCACTCCGTAAGCCCAATTAGAAAGAATCAAAGATCGATACAATGACAGCAAGGTGTTTAAATAAAGTGCAAAATGCCCAAGTTTAGAAATGATTCTATGAGTTGTACTTATTTTCAGGGAAATCTGATCAATATTTGGCTTCCAGATCAAACCTGCGCCAACTAAGGCATTAAGGTACTTTATGGGACTCTTGTTATCGAGACACACTTTTCGTTCAGGCGGTCACAAGTTAGCAGAAAGATCACGTGTTTTTCAAAAGGAGTTTGACAGCATTCACCGGGAAAGTCTATGGTGTATGCTCAGGGCATACGGAATTCCGCAAAAGATAGTCCTTGTCATCAAGAGTTTCTACAATAATTTCAAGTGCAGAGTGGGAAACAGTGAGTTAAGCTTCAGTTTGGCGACTGGTATTAGACAGGGTTGCTCTATGTCGGCATTGCTTTTCAATCTGAAGATTGACTGGGTGATGAGACGAACAACATCGGGCCGACCACGGGGCATCAGATGGACCCTATTCTCAAGCCTTGAAGATCTGGACTACGCCGATGACTTGGCGCTGGTCTCACACACTCTCTAACACATGCAAGAGAAAACCACCCGTCTCATCATGTTTGCACAGCAAGTGGGCTTGAAGATCAACCAAAAAAAGACAGAAGTGATGATGTTGAATGTCCCAAACCCCTCACCGATCAAAGTAAATGAAGATCTTCCAATAACAGAAGAATTTACCTAGCTCGGTAGCACTGTCAAGCACGACGGCGGAGCAGGCAGCGACATCAGAAATCGCCTCAACAAGCCGAGGAATGCCTTCTGAATGTTGAACGTGTGAAAGTCATCCCAGTACAGCACCAAGGCCAAGCTAAGACTGTACCAAAGCTGCGAACTTTTGGAGAATGACCGAAAGTAACCTGATTAAGTTGTCTAGCTTTCACACCAACAACCTAAGAAGAATTCTATGCGTCTTCTTGCCCGAGACCATTTCCAATCAACTTCTTCTTGCCCGTTGCAAACAAAACAGTATGGGCACCATAATTATGCGAAGGCTATGGAAATGGATCGGGCACATAATGAGAAGAGAACCAGGCAATATTTCTCGTACAGCTCTCCACTGGACGACAGAGGGGAAACGGAAGAGAGGAAGACCAAAGATAACCTGGCGTCGAACTGTGGAAGGGGAACTTAAGACCCTCCATCACAACTTGGGGACTGTTCAGAAGCTGGCCCAGAACAGACAGGCGTGGAGTGCTTTTGTTGTTGCCCTACATACCAGACGGCATAATGGACATGGTTGAATGATTGATTGATTCACGTGCTAGACAACTTGTCCAGCGAAGCGCGAGGCGTAACAACAACCTGACCTTACCTTCCCCTAACCCTTTCTATCCCAACCCTAAAAGTCTCCTTCTGCTTGATCAAGAGACAAGGGCATTGCATTGTAGCAATACAAATTGAAGTATGGAATACAAATGTAAACTCGCAGAAGAAAGGTAAGCAAATCGAATTCTATTGTCTGTTTTTACTGACCCTAACCCCAACCAAAAATCCTTCCCCTCATCAAGTTATCATGGGGCGGGGAGAGCATAACCATTATATTATGTTGTCTTTTTGGACCCATCTTAACCATAGCCCCTTACCCAAATCTTTCTCTAGCCAAATGGGCAAAATCGAAGTATGAATTTAAACGTAAACTCGCAGGAAGCGCATTATCGATTATACTCTGTCATCTTTTTCTGACCAATCTTACCCCTAACCCTAACCCCAACCCAAATCTTTCTCTAACAAAATCGGCAAAATTGAAGTTTGGAACTTTTAGAGTGTATTTCTCCTCTATCTATATTGAGGGGAGTCTATGGAGCTGGATGGATTCGTTGTACTTTCACCTTAAAACTGCGAGACATTTTGAAACTAGGCCAGTACTAAGCCTTTTATAGCACCTCATGAATTTGAAAGCTCTTGAGAAGAGTTCAAGGTTGCTCGATATTGTAAAGAAGCAAAAAACTAATGTCATTTCATGCATCTTTCTCTCCCCAAATCTTAGCCAAACAAAAAATCTAAAAAATTATAGGAGACTCATTAGAAAAGTAAACGCTCCCCCCCCCACCGAGAAGGTAGCCACTGAGCTGTTCTTCCCAATCAATGAAAACTCCGGTGCATTTTAGAGTTGTTTCAATCTAACACTGATATACTAGTGGTCAGGATTCAGACCTCTTTCAAAAATTTCTTTCATGCCTGGTTAGGATTAGGAACAAGGGCATTTAAATGAGGTCATAACGCAGTATTTCGGACCGTAGTATAGAGAAACCACAACATGTTTGACAGTTGAAGTGAGCAATGAGTTTTATTTTTAATACTGATTCGGGCCATTTCAAATGTACTTTGTCAGTTTCAAAGCTCACCCGTCACCTACCATCTTACACGGCATAGTGAGATTTTACCACAAATATAAGGGAGGATAGGAGTGTAGCTAATTCGACGAGTGCTTATTCCAATAAATAAGGTTAACATTTTTAGCTAATTTTCCTGATAACTAGTTATACTCTAGCCTCTTGCGCCTCTCAACTTACTATCAGGACAACGTTGAATTACTTTTAAATTTGTGAAAGTATTGGCAGTTATTGCCGATATATTTGCTTTAAAGCAAAAACCCCCCTCGAGTATATAATTATTGGTCGTAAACGAACAATAACCTTAATTTCTAAAAAAAAAAAAACCCAAACAAATAAAAACAGCGTTAGGAGGAATGATGCACGCACACGGACAAAATTAAATGACGGAGTGAAGTTTCTGATTGAGACTAAAGATTTCAACTTTCGTTCAATTTTTCGACAACATAGCAACCCAGCCTGAATAATCTACATGGGCCTATATGACGAAAACTGTATTACCGCCAGGACAGCGCATAAATGCCATCCAGTATACGCATAAAACAAACTTTTCTCGATGAGGTCATTTCTAAATTCGAATCAATTTTGTTATATTTTGATTTTTGATTTCTTTTTTCTTCTTAGACAGGGACCCGATCTGTATAGTGAGTGAAATGAAAAGAGCCCAAAATATTGAAAAGCTTAAAATTATATCCAATCTCCTCATCACTGCTATGCCCCGTCCCTAGAACACAACAAATCTGTAATAGCAACTGCTTCCGAAGAGCAAAACACAAAGCAAACCGAGACGGGAAAATTGGAGGAAGAAAGGGTCTTGCGTCATTCCTCTCTTGGCCGTCAGCAAAAAGGAAAGTATGAAGCAACAAAGCGTTTGCTATAGAGTGTTGTCCTTCAATGACATATGTGTGAATACAACATATAGATTCGAGTAAGGCCTTACCGCTGGAACGGAGTACAATGAAAGTTTCGCTGATCTACAGCATTAACAAATAACCCCTCAAATTCACGCAAAGAAATGAGATTTTCTCTTTCTTTTGTATGGTTATGGGTGCTGTAGATCAGCGAAACTTGGATTATACCTCTCTCGAATCTATATGTTGTAAAGCGTTTGCTAAATCAATTACCTAGTGTCTATATTTTCTTTGCTTATGTTTTTCGAATAGTAAACCAAATACAGAAAATGTTTGAACTTAATAAAGAAAAAAAGTCCTAAATATTTCACAATTAAAACATACTTTGTAATTATCTACTGAACCGGGAACATTAATAAACCTTTCTTATTGTCTCTCATGAGAACGAACTGCCTAGATCCCCACATTCATCTGACTCAGTGGTGCTAAAATTCTAAACCTGCTAACAGTTTTGCACTTAGTGCAGGGGGAAAGACAGTCCCCATGGAAAATGCAGCTTACAAGTTTGAACTAGTCACAATAGTCAAGTCAAGCCCTTACTACGAAATCGGTTGATTCGTATTTGATTATTTTCTGTAGGCAGACGTAGAAACTTTCGAGTAAGGGCGTGGTAAGACTTCTGAGGTGTCAATGGAAGGATTATCTGATTTATGTTAGTTAAATCAGTTCTTTTCAAGTTCTGAGTTAGCTTGTTAAATTGGCTATGCCAATATGACGTCAGTAGACCATGGTGATTCACACCGCCGTCTCGAAATCTTCCGACGCAATTATCTGCAGGTGCTCTTGAGCTGTTCAAGGAAGAACAGTAATTCTATTAAATAGAATAAAGTTTATCCATTGTCAAACAGTCGAAGTTGGGTATCTAGAAAACAACCAAAATCTAGATTCTATCCCCTTCCCTGGAAGACCACAGTAATCGGCTAACGGCTTCTTTGCCTGTTATTACTTTTCCTGTTTTTTTCGTGTACTATTGTGAATTCATGTATCTTGTATTTACTTTGGCATTTTTCAAGCCGTGTACCCATTTACCTGGGCAAAATTAATAAAATAAAATAAAAAATAAATAAAGTAAGGATAAGGACGAGGATCCTTAAACAAATACTTCGAAAGATTATTTGCGGTCAAATTAGTCTCAATTCCTAAAGTAAAGTTAGATAGACCCTTTCCTGTTCAAGATACCGCTGACTGTTGGTGCACGCACGCAGTTAACCTTGAACTGAAGTAAAATATTCACAATTTCCAGCGAGAAAACTTAGTGTATTGTTTCATTTTAAAAAATCAGTTTCTGTGCGTTGGAATTTGTGAATACTTTACGTATTGGCATGTACGGCTAATGTGAATGGCCTTTATACATGATGACGTCAAAGCACATCAAAGCGAGGGTTGGTGGTGAATTGCTATGTGAGATTGCAGGAGTTATGGATCAGCTTCAACTGCTTTTACTGTTCAACAATTCGTTAAGTCTGTTCTACCATGTTTGTTCACTGGAATGTTCGTTACACTGTACATGGCAATTATCACCACGCCTCGTTTTAGTGCAGGAAAACGCTATTGTGACGTCATCATACATAAGGTCCTTTGGTAGAAACCAACCAACACTATCAAAGATGCTGCAATCTAATTTGTTAACCTTCTCACTGTCTTTTATGCGACAGACAGCGAATAGCGAAAATGCCAGTGTTTTAACAAGAAAATATTGGCAGATTCTTTTAAACACTTGTTCTTATCAATAAAGGTAGTCTACTAGCTGGTTTCTACTAAAACAATTAGAGTATCTGCTGTCGTTTTCTACTCATAGAAAAATCCACCTCGTAGTCTAATTATTAAATAATGTTTCTAATATTAAGGTGAAACCTCAAATTTTAGGCTCTCTAGTGCTTCGACTGTTGTTGAGACAAGGAAAGGTAAAGGTTATTTATTACTTACTTTCAAGGTACTTTGCTAAATCTTTGGCTTGCTTGGCTTGGATCTTAGGCGTGTTGCCCTAAACCAAGACAAAAGAGTTTTGGTATCTAAATATAAAGAGAAAAGCTCTTTCTTCACAAGAAGTAAGAACAAATGAAATCAAAATTAAACAGCGACACAGACAAGCAAAGGTATTTGTGAACTGGAAATATGGTCTTTTTACAAAAGGCTGGTCCAAACAGAGACATCCAACATTGTTGGACAAAAAATATTTGATGTGAATTAATTAATATAAGTTACAATAGATCAATTTTTTTCCCGACGATGCGAATTGAGTTTGCTAAGACTTCTTTCATCTACCACTATACAAACATGCACTCGCAGAATCAATGCACCAAATACATTTATCGTTTGCACATTCTTTTTATCCCTCTGGGCCAACTTTATCAGCTAATGACAAAATATTTGTGAGAAAATGCAACTGAAACAACCAGAATTAGGTTTTTCTACTAATATTTGTCTTAGAAATGCATTCTCTTAGTCTTCAAAAGAAACTGGAAGTTCAACTTAGGAGCCAGCCTTTTCTCCCAAAGAAGAAAAAAGGGCCTGGTCACTAAATTGTCACACCATCCAAAATTCCAGTGGATAATGTTGCGTTTGTAACAATGATAACAAAAACAAAAATTCTTTTGGGTTTGAGAGGAGAATGTGCAATTCACAAGCGAGCAAAAGAAGAAGATAGTACATTAAATGCTACTTACTGACAAGTCCCTTCTTGTTAGTGAGGCGCCGGCCTGTACTAGAATTGAACATATTGTTCGTCTCTCGTAAAAGGCTGCTTTGTGAAGTGCAGTCTGTCCCCTGCAGATCGGGAGATTTAAATCAGTTTGTACATTGCAGGCATACTTACAGCCTTGAGGAACTTTTTAGGGAAAACTGGGGATTTTCAAATTTAAATTATAGGGAGCTTTGGGGATAAAGGACTTGAAAACAGGAAACTTTGAACAAAATTACAAAGATACATTGTGAAATATTTCCTATATTTCAAACTCGTTATCATTCATTAGCATAGCCAAAAACAAAAGAAGACAAAGTTTAAACCAAGGATAAAGTTGAACGACAATTAATTTTGCTCTAAAATGATGGAATCATGAGCTGGTATCTTTAGATGCAGTCTGTGTAAATGTCGTACGCCTCGATGTCATCGGGCAACCGTGTGGACGTTTTATGGAAAACAGCCAAAATGGGTGGAAAATAAGGGATCTAAGGAGACTGAAAAAAAAAAGGAATTCAAAAAATTTTAGGGCCACAAGAATGTCTGCCATTAATTGCATCAGGATTTCTCTTTGAACTTTATTTTCTTAAACACTAGTTCAAAAATAATTTGAAAACTGATTGGCATCAATAGGAACTAATTTAGAATTCTTATAGACCTTCTTGTAGTAAGTAAGTAAAAATAACAAGAGAAAAGGCTTTACACGTTATGAGACATTTCTGAAAGCAATAAAGGGTGATTTGGTGAGGTCTGTAACAATTTTATAGCTACTCACTTAGGCCAAAGCATTGCCGAACACTAAGCACTTAAAAGAATCTTGTTTTTTTTAAAAAAATAAGACATCTGAAAAGGTAAACTAACAACCGAGTCTCAAAGGATTATCTTAAAAAGCCATAACATGTTCGAAAACGACAGGAATTGTTATATTTGAGCGATGTAGAGAATGCAGAGACCATAGTGACAGTGACGATTGTGGATTTCAATTTATTAGACTGGTTTAAAATCGAGAATCAAATAACCAGGATTATACGATAACTTATCTCGTTTAACTAACTGGACACACAGCCAACTTACTTCTCCTCTTCCACCAGATCTAGCACACATCTTGGAACTGCAACGGAAAATAGAAATAATACCCTTGTGAAAAGAGTGAATAAAACAAATAACATTCCCTCCCGGACAAATGAAATGAAACACTCACAATTTTAGGGGGTTTTCCCCTCATACCTTCTTCAATGTTGCAGTTTTTCTGGGCATACAAACTAAAATTCCACTCGAAAACGTTGCGACAAGATTGGTAGGGGGAGAGGGGTTTGTTTTTTCTTTTTATCTTGGCTGGGAATTTAGTAATTCTAACATGCCCTTACTTAAGTGATTGAAACAGCAAAAGAAAAATCAGACACCGAAAAAGAAAAAAAAGAACCACGTTTTTTACCATTGGAAATAATGTAGCGTACGATGTCTTTGTAACCATGTCTGGCTGCATAGTGCAGTGGACGCCATCCCCGCTGGTCTCCAATGGACAAACTTGTGCCACTCCGGTGCAACTCAATTACCTGAAATATCAGTGCATTAGCAGTAACTACATCACTTAGCCAAACTGCTTGTTGCATTATCTAAAGTAAAAGAGGAAAACAGACACACAAACGCCAAATTAAAATCTTTCCAAAGGTAAACAAAACGCTTGCAGTCCTAATCTGTGTAATACTAGTCTATTTCTGTATCATCACAACCAAGCAAAATAAGTGAAAGTGTTCGATACGGACAGTTCTCGCATTTAAAGTTTTTCTACCCTGCATGCCAAAAATCTCTCGCCCGTTTCGATCTTTGAGAATAATTACTCCATGAAAGTCGAAATAAATGAAGGAACTCTTGAATCCAGAGTAAATCTTTTTAAAATCATAACTAAGTCACTTGATAAAAAAAAAACGCAAGACAACATCGACGAGATCAATTTTTGCAATACATTCAGCAACAACTTCCAATGTGGTATCAATTTCCAAGAGTCGACACTTCAGCTTTCCGTTTCACTTCTTCTTCCATTCCCATTTCTTTTTTCTTTTGTCGTTTAACATCAAGACAACTTTAATAAACTAACATTCACCTGCTTAGCTAATCTTTTAGTATAAGGTTATTTTTATGAAACCAACACTTCTCTTTATTTTTACGTTCTTACTGTCAGTATTCTTACTTTTCTTACATTTGAAAAGAAATAAACTGCGCGATAAAAACAAACATAGAATTTATTATACCTTCTGAAAATCACCAGTCTTGGCCGCTTCAATCATTGCTACAGAAAGGAAAAAAGAACTTTTTTATTCTCTCGATGCGTTTAAAATACACCATTTTTTTCTAATCCAAATTACACTGTTTTCAGTCCTTTGTATGGGCAAACTAGCGTTAACCGGCAACATTTCGTCTTCTTAATAAAGAAATGAGATTTTTTTGCCCCACAAAGGCTGGAACGAGTAAAAATTTTCAATAGAAAAATGCTGTATTTGTATAAACACATAGTGAATTGGTTTCTATTATGGATTAATGAAAAAGTAAAACGAGATCTTCCTCGGTAACTCAGGCAAATCGAACAAGGAATAGGGAAACCCGAAAGAAATTCAAACAAAACTGTTTAAGTCGAGAGTGCAAACCTTCAACCTAATTCCGGGGCAGGATTATATTCTGGATTAACGACGAGGAATTATTACCTTCCCGCGCGTCAATAAGTAGATTTATATACTTATATATTTAAAAATATCCTTGTTACTAAGAAAAGAAAAACAATACCCAAAACTTACATTTGCATTTAGTTAATAGGAAATAATTCTATTATATGACATCGTATGATATAGTGCTATACAATACATAGTATAAAAATTGTTAAATTGCATTATTACAAGAATATACTCCGAGTAAATATCGAGTTTCACCCCTTCCTCTACTCTCCTGTACGTCAATAAAACAGTTGCTCCACATATACTAAAATTCTAAAACACATGCACCCTAAAAAAAAGGAAACAAACAAACCCTTAGTTATTTCTACTCACCAAGCTCATCGCGTTTGAGGGATGGATTCTTCACCCTGACAAGATAAATCAAAACACAATTAGTCTAACACATCGAAATCAGAAATGAAAGTATTGCACTTAATCAAAAACTATAATTTCAAATTAATACCATCTCTTGCTTTAAACAAGGACCCGCGCTATATAAGAGATAGCTGCTCCCATATCTGACACGTTACAAAATTCAAATTTTGGACCAAGCGGCGTTTCAACTTCTCTCTCAGCGATTGAAATAAAGAAGCTCATTTTCGCTAAAGTTTAAACATTCATAATCTTCTTTTCCATACAGAAGTGGTAAAAAGAAACGCAAGTGAAGTTCGTTTCGTTTATTGTTTTATAAGAAAACACATCGAAATTCCAGGAAAATTTTGTACCTAATTCAGCGAAGTTATCACAACTCCTACAAGTTTCACTCATAAGAGCATAACACGTGTCTTGTCGAAACTTTGCGTATTCAATGCTAGCACTTCTTTTTACCACTGTAGTACATTATGTTTCGTTGTAATATCCCTCTGTTTGAAATAGAGGGCAATAAAAACTGTAATTAGTTATTCTATTCACATGTTACATGAAACAATTTTATATATGAGTGGTCCGTTTATTTCATACAATGTCCCTTCGGAGGTTGAGTGACAACTGAAGCTGACGAGCGCCTGGTTCAGGCCCTTTTGAAGTGCGGGTCCCTGTTTAAGTATAATAAAAGGTGCGATATTTCGGAACTGAGAATAAGCACATGCAGCCGGATTTTATGAAGATAACAAAAACAATTACTACAAACAACGCGTTTCAACAATTATCCTTGTGGTCTTTGGTTTCAGTTGTTCAAGATCGTTAGGGTGTCGTTTTGTTGGATAAGATAAGGTAACACTCCCGTAATTCTCTTGATTATCCTCGTAAAGCTTCACTAAATACTGTTTAGGAGTGTTTTGGTTAGTTACTGTTACTGGTTTGGAAGCATATGTAACACACCAAACACAAAGCATCACGGGAGATTACCAAACGTTTGAAATAAAACAGAACTCGAAAAAATTAAATTCTTTTCTTTTTAAACTCCTTACGTACTGAGTTTTTTGGATTACTTAATAGATCAGCCCTATATAAACAACTCAGCCATTCGACGTTGAATTTGTTAAAAAGATCAAAGTGTATGTATCGGAATCAAGGAACTTAGTCTGTTAGAAAGTATATGAAAAAGAAGAAAAAATGTCGTTTATTTCATTAAAATAACTCTTTTGGTTGCCGAGATATTAAGGTTTTTTCAGATATGCAAGTTACCAAAGTTGTGACGTCAAAGTCGGGAATCCAATCGGATGAATTACAAAACAACAATGACTTATTGAAATATCAGATCAATAATCCTGAAACTTTGCACTACAGTCAAACCTCCCAAAGACGGACACTTTCGGGACCGGCTTCAACTGTCCGTTTTAGAGAGTTGTCCGTCTTATAGAGACTTAAAATACAGGGTAAATGACTGAAAACACATGGCAGCGACCAAGATTCGCTGTCCGTTTAATAGAGGTGTCCGTTTTATAGAGACTTAAAATACAGGGTAAATGACTGAAAAACGTACGGCAGCGACCAAGATTCGGTACCCGTTTAATAGAGGTGTCCGTCCTGAGGGGTTCGATTGTATAACACAAACACAAACGCATATTATAGAGATAACAGCTGTTTTGAGATTTATCCCGTCGGATTCCCGACTTTGACGTCACAACTTTGGTAATTTGCATATTTGAAAAAAAGAGACTTATTATAATGAAATAAACGACACTTTTCTTTTTTTTCAAAAACTTTTCTAACAACCTAAGTTCCATGATTCCGGTATATACACTTTAACCGTAGCGCTAGGAAATCTCGAGCTACATTGCAAGTAAAAGAGAATCTGTGTTCCGGTACGAACGCGTGTGTATTGACAGTGAACATAGAGGATTCTGTCAATGCAAGAATCGCCCTAAAGTCTCTCTTCATTCTTTTCCGAATCAAAGATAGACTTTTTTTTTGCCAAGGTTCAAGTCATTACACTAGTGAGTTTTGTCAAATAAGTAAGCAGTTTGTCTGCTTGTTAAAACTTGAAACTACAAGGTCAAAAAACAAGACTGAGAATATATTCACTAATCAACGAGGTTGAGCTTAAATCAAGCAAATCATGTCCAAATAATGAAACGAATACCCTTGGAACATTTGATGAAGTTCCTTTTAAAATTATTCTAGTTTGTATTGGAAATTGAGAATTTAAATAACTTTAGATGATTAGAAGTGTGTGTACATTTATTGTAGAAGCAATATTACCAAATAAAAAAGGAATTCCTCTGATAGGAGTATATCATACAATCTCTTTTTTTTTTATATATGTATCAATTTCATTTGTTTTAAGATGGATAACCTTGTTCCAATAGCTGGCACTGACCCTTTCGTTTTGAACAATTTGCCGTTTGAATAAAAACATAAAAAATTTCAATAAAGTCACCAGGTGTCGCCATGTTGAAGAAGAAGCAAAGTAGTTTCTGTTCTGACTACCGAGTACTAGAAGCATCACAATCAAGATAGCTACGCCTTTGAAGCTAAATCTGAGGGATAAACCAATAGATTTTTAGATCCGTATACTTCTAAGTACAGAATTAAAACTTTGACTACCAAGCGGATAAAAGTCAAGCAAACATTTGTTAGAGCCCCAACCGTATTTTAAGGATGATTTCATTTTCTACTCAAAAAATGTAAGTACTGCAGTTAATTTATTTAGTTAAAACTGGAAGCAAATTTAGTTTCTCGTTTAATCTTTAAGTTGGTTAGTACATTAATTTTTTTATTTGATTATAACAAAAGAGGTTATATAAGCGTGTCTTATACCATGGCTTGGATTCCCCTATTACATACCAGATATCAGTCTCCACGGATTTTCCAGAAGGAAGAGTGAATTTCTTGTCGCTATAAAACGACCAGAAAAGTACAAGGTAATAAATACAACCCAAAATCTTCAATTAAAAGTGGTTGTGTGTTAAAGTGTATGAATAAAATCTTTAAAAAACGACTCATACTTCATTACAGTTCTGTTGGATTCCGTAAACTTGAATAAAACATAAACAGCCTTTTCAAAATTTTTCTTTGTCACTAATCAACAGAATTTACTTTTTCCTCTGATGGATCATTTCCAATAAAAGCATCGCCATAGATTGAAGCTGTCTTAAGTTTCTTAAACAATATCAAATTTAAAAACACTGTGTTTTTTGGCTTTTGTAGAAAAGTATGAATTAATTATATTGGTTAAGCATTTTCTTACATTAGCTGCTGGTTGGTTGATTTATCGTGTTGTAAGCAATGTAGATAAGATTTTTTAAGTCCACCCTTTGCAAACACACTACTAAGCAACGTGTAAATAGCAGCAGCAAAAATCTAGAATGTGAACAAGTAATCTCATTATGAACTTCAGTTAATTTTTTCATGAAATTTATTGCGATTGACGAAAAATTAATATAGTTAAATTTAGAGATCAACTAGGAGTACGGAACACGACTATAAGCTTATTCAGTTATATTCAACAACAATAAAGAAAGTAGTAGCGAGGCATTTACTCTAACACTAGCCTCGCTAACGAAATATTATTTAAGAACAATTAGCAAAATTTCACAAAAGGCTTTAGTAAAATCAACTCTTGACGTTAATACTCTTCAGAGAAGCCAACTGTGTTGTGCTGTAACTGTCCAATGACAGGTATGAAAAAACCGAAACCATTCGTCCCATGACTCTTTCAGTCCCTGTCAGTTTTGCAACATCTAACTTCTCCTTAACAAGTACAGAATAAACCATTTGGTACTGAGAAAACAAGAGTCGATCAATGAAAGCGAATTACTGAAGATGAAAAGTAGGGCTTTGGTTAGGAGAATTTACCAATACAACTGGAACTGACAGGGTTAACCACTCTAGATGGGAGTATTTACCAATACAACTGGGACTGAAAGGGTTAACCACTCTTGATGGGAGAGTTTACCAATGGAACTGGGACTGAAAGGTTAACCACTCTAGTTGGGAGAATTTACTGAAAGGGTTAACCACTCTAGTTTGGAGAATTTATCAATACAACTGGGACTGAAAGGGTTAACCACTCTAGATGGGAGAGTTTACCAATACAACAGGAACTGAAAGGGTTAACCACTCTAGATGGGAGTATTTACCAATACAACTGGGTCTGAAAGGGTTAACCACTCTAGATGGGAGAGTTTACCAATACAACTGGGACTGAAAGGGTTAACCACTCTAGTTGGGAGAATTTACCAATACAACTGGGACTGAAAGGGTTAACCACTCTAGTTGGGAGAATTTACCAATACAACTGGGACTGAAAGGGTTAACCACTCTAGATGGGAGAATTTACCAATACAACTGGGACTGAAAGGGTTAACCACTCCAGATGGGAGAATTTACCAATACAACTGGGACTGAAAGGGTTAACCACTCTAGATGGGAGAATTGGTTTCATGTGTGTAGACTTTACCCTTAGTAGCTCGCAGGTTTGTTTTTCCTTTCTGGGCTTTCCTTAATCTCGCCTTTGTTCGATTTTACAGAACATCAAAGTTGATTTCACTAAGGTCAAATCGATCGAAATAACTCTGAATTTTCTAGTTAACAAAACGTTGGTCTTTTATACTTTAAATTTTGTACTTTTTTTTTATCTCCGGTGATCTTATCGAGAAAATTAACAGTTTTTAACTCCTTCACTTTAAGCATATAGTTGTTACATATTTATATTTACAGGTCTTTAGTATTTTGTCTCGATAAGGTGGCAATGCGTAACTTCCTCACGCCTCTCTTCAATCTAAAACATATTTCAGTTTCTATATTTAGTGAATGCTTGAACATTATTAACAGTAGTTAAACAAAAGCGAAGTAAAACTGTCTTATTTGTGGACACTAGCAAAATTGAGAACACATGAAACAAATGAATGTAAAAATACTATTGTTGACAAGTTTCATAATTTTGATGCAAATTTCAGCGGTAGTTTTATGTTTTCAATTATTAAAAATACATATTCGCAAAATCAAATCCAAGATTCTCAAATTCAAGATGGCGGGAAGTGAGGATTACACCGGATATCACTTGCCAAACGAAAAACACGATTTTTCTTTGGGGGGAACTGGAGTTCCATCACTGCAAAGATAGTTCATCCACACGACTTTTCTCATCCAACTCGCAAATAATTTGAACAACTGGATTTCTTTAAAAATATCAAAACTGCATGAGCCCGTAGGGCTCAATTATACCTTTTTGAAAACCCCAGTCATGCAAATTACATCCAATTAGAACGGGAAAAGCCGTGTGATTAGATTTTAATAATTTGCATGACACAAAATGCAGAACAAGTTTCGGTTCTGAAATGACGCACGCTTATCACGCCACCACAATGCACGCACACCAAGTAGTCGAAAGCAAATATTTGATTGGTTCTTATCGACCTCTATTGTTCATTAGCCAGCCAAAACCGTATGAGTAACAACGCAACGTAAAAGTGAAATAGCACGACCTTCACGCACCAAAAGAAGAAAATTCCTCAACTCTTTCACTGAGTTTTGCTATTTTTTTTTCAATATTCAGTGAATCTAAACAAAAGAACCAATAACAGTCCTGCTTATTTTCTATCCCTCTGTGGCTGACCACGGTTAACTTCTGATGTGCAAAATGTGGCGATTTTCTTTATTAACACGAATCAAAGCGTCGCAGTACAGGTTCTTTAACAAAGAAGAATTTTGCAACATTAGAACCATTTTTTACCCAGAGAAAGGCGTCATTACAGTTGACTCAGCAATGTCCTCCACACTTTCGCTAGCTGTAGACATGTTCCTTTCGTAAAGTGGTCTCTCTGTTGATTGTTTACAAGGTTGCGTGCTGGTAGAAGACTCCCCGTTCGCATACTTTGTGCTGGAATAAAGTAGATACGAGTGTCATACAGCTAATAACTAGAACGACTGCGCCCTAAAATAAGCGCCACTTTTGGTTGTTAATACATTTTAAGAACTGATGATAATAGCGAAGGTGGTGATAACATTGAGGTGAGAATGATTGTGACAACAATGGAGGTTATGACAATGATGGTAATGATAATGATGACACTAAGGTGGTGATGATGATGTTGATGTTTTGGAGCGATGACGAGTTATGCTAATGATGACGGTATAGTAGTGATGATGACAAATGGATGGTAATAGTGATGTTAATCGTATGCTGGTAATGATGTTGACGTGATGGTATGGAAGTGATAATTATGACGGTATGGTAGTGATGATGATGTTATGGAAGTGATGAAAATTTCAAAAAAACAAGACGTCACTGGGAAAAAAAAGCTATAAAAGACGTCTTTGGTAAATTAAGTATGACAAACGCTCGTTTATAAGATGAATATGCCAGGGTGAAGACAACAAGTTTATCATCATACTTACTCGGGTTCTGAGCCATCTTTGAGATCGACAACAAAAACACCGTCTTCCAGAATGTCAACAACATTGTAGATTTTTTCCTACCAAAAAAGGTTGGCAAACTCCTCAGACCCAAACCCCATTACAAGGCAAGGATAAGAACTGACAAGGGCAAATTTCATTATGGCAAAGATAAATATTGAACTGGTGAATTTTCCTTCCGTCAAGGCAATATCGGCAAAAAGCAAGAATAAATATTGGCATGGATAAAATTCCCATTCATAAAGGCAATTAAGGATTCTGTAAACTGCAAGTTACTTAGACTCTCTTCCTTTGCTCAACTGGCCTTGGTTTTGGACCATATGCAGGCACTGCCCCCATGCTCTACTGACAAGAAACACTGGTGCACAAAAAACGGTAGTCGCGTCTATAGGTATTAGGGACCTTAGGGACAAGGAGGACGGCAATATCGACGAATACGGCTTATAAAAAACACATTTCTTGCTTTCCATTTCCGATTACTAGTGGTTCTTGTGCCGTCTCTTTTGTTCTAGTGATACTTTGTGGACAGAAAAAGATCAAAGCTCCCTCCATAAAGATAAAAAAAGATTGAGAAGATTTTCTGTTTATTGTTCCGGTAGTTGAAAATGCTCCAAAATTAAGTTTTTCACGTTATAAATTTCAAGACGACAGCGTGCAGCTGACCAGCACGGTGCATTCCAACGTGCAGCTGTTGTATTCACTATTGTTTTCTATCGCTGTCGTCGGCGTTGGCGCCCTCGTTGCTAAAGGTCCCTATTGTATTAAGACAGCAAGGTTACCAGGCAGTTTAGATCTCATTTGGTTTCATTTCAACCACATTTTGACAAAAACGACTTCATAATGAAGTGCCTTAGTAAGAAAAGGAATTACAACACAATTTTTTGCCATTACAAACTCCCTCTCTTTGAGTCTACCCCGCCCTTCCCCCAGGGGTAGATAAATATAGTGCATTCTATCCAATGAGGGCCTCTTCAAATCAACTGTTCTTGTAGCTGAAAGTCGTTTGCACGCTGGGAATATTGGATGCTAAAAAGCCAACAACTTCAAATGTTAAGTAACGAGTAGTTGAGAAACACTCGATATATAAAGTATGTGTCGAGATTCTGTCCTAAAAAAATAAAAAATTTCACAGTACACTGATATTCGGCCTAAACAAAAGTCCCATACAAGTTAGAGTAGCTCGAAATAGAGTTTGTCTCAACAATTCTCTCTCTCTCTGTCTCCTTTCTCTATCTAACATCTAAAGCATTAACGCCAGAAGAGCCTCGCTCCAGGAGACCTTTCACACTTACTTGTGCATTATCGAGTCGATATACCCTGTCAGGGTAGGTAGCTGAAAATTTAAGAAAAGGCGTTAGCTGTTTTTCAGTAAGCATTGTATCTGTAACGTGGATCGCAAAAGGAAAAAAAGAAAAGCTATCGAGTTTAACAGAGAAACTGATTTAAAGTTATACCAAAAACTAAATATACTCACTGTCCAAATAACACCATTCATCCGAGAGAGTACTTTTCTAAAGAAAGTTAAAACGCGATGTCAAAACAATCAGTAGTATTAACTGAATCTATGAACGGAATAAAAACAAAGTAACAAAACATTTCCATATTCATCCAAATGGGCAATCGACCTTATACTGATTTTCAATTTAACAAAAGTACTTGGAAGATTTCAGCTTAGAGAACTCGCGGATAACCTGGTCAGAAGGAGGTATTGTAACCTGGCTCCAAGTTAAAAGTGGAAACAAATTTAGTTTCTTAAAGATACCAACTTCAGTTGTCGATCGTTCATTAAATTTTCTTTGTTGGGCGTTACAGGTATGTCAATTACGTCATCTTAAAAACTGTTTGTTTTACCACGCTAAAATTGGCACTAAACAAAACATAAAATGCAGAGAGCCTTACGTTTGCGAGACTTGTTCTTGCGCTAACACTAACAGCATTATGTAAGTCAGATTTAGCTTAATGCAAAGATTTCAAATCTCCTTTGAGCTTTTTTATGACTATTTCAGTTTACACGCGCTGCGGTCTAGGGGTAAATTTTAGGTCGGCAGCAACATATACTGGCAAGGATCCTTGCTGTTGGCCAAGTGCTTAACTACACTTTTCCGACCCAGTGATCAAAATTGTCGGAGATGGGTTTGAACAGAACAGTTTCAATTGTAAACTCACTTGTCCCGTTGGAACTGAAATCATTCTCAAAACCTCTTCTTCCTCCAAACGGAATGCATCAATCCATGATCTTAAGTTTTCCAGGTTCGAATCGGGCTCTACTTCTGTCGTCGCTAGTATCGTTGCTACGGGTCAAGAAGGAGATATGGATGGTAGAAGTATGAAGAGAACCACAAAACTAAGGGAGAAAAGACGCTTAGCCTGCCTGCAGTCGGGTTGATGGATGTTTTTTAGCGCGGAAACCTCAAAGGCATAGTGTTGCCGCCGCTTCATATTTCGTTGTATTGGGAGATTGATATGGCGTCATATTGTATGTGAGTTTTCAGCGCTAAAAAAACATCCATTCGCCTGCAAGCAGGCTAACGGAGGCGTGTAGGGAAGCGTTTAAAGATACTTAGCACGAATACAACAATTGGTGAATGAAAATTTACGGAAAATGTTTGAAGAGCTTCAATCAACAGTAAACTCTCGTTAGGATGCCCTTAACTTCACTTCTGCGAGGGCTGCCAAAAAACCGCTCTTCTTCCGCCCGAACTAAGTGGGGAGGGGAGGGGGATGATATAAGTGAGAAAACGCAAAATAAAAGAGCAAAAGCACCGGAGTACTAGAAAATGGCAACGAACAGGACTCCTTAAACACACATAAAACTGAATAAATGAAATGGAAAATGCGAAATTTGTGAAATTTTACATCCATATTTTGTTCTTGATTTTGAAGATGAAACAGTTTTACATGTTAACTTTAAAATCCTTTGCTATTACCAAACTATTGCCTCTTTTCCGTCTAAACGAGTTGTTCAACTTGTCGTGAGTTCCGTTAAAGTAAAACTGTCTGGAATCTGTTAAGGACGTAGAAAAACTCTCCATATAAACGGGGTGTTCATTTTATCGAGCCTTCCTTACGTCTAACAAGGAGTTTCTCCTCTGCGTGGAAAAGAAGAGCAAAATTCAATCTGCGCCTTACCTGTTTCTCTCAAATCTTTGAGGTCGTAACAATGTTTCTCGTAGTCCTTAAACGTAACGCGATATACCTGAACTCTCACGTTTTCTGGTGTTGGAGCTGGCCTGCAATGACATCAAGAAAAAGAAACAAAGACGTCAATCACTGAAACTTCGCCACTTCCAGACCAAGGGTGGCAAAGGAACTCTTCCAAAACTTCATGATTTGTCTGCGAGGTTCCATGACGAACTCAAACATCTCAGAGTGATTAAAAAGACTTCAACATGATCGGAACCCAGCACTTTTTTACAGTCGGACTTAGCCTCTTTCCTTGAACTTTTTTGGGCAGAAAGGCTTTGAGCTGTACGTTCGTCAATCTGTTTCCTGCACACAAACTTCACAAGCTAATTCTGATTTTATCCTAAATATTGGATAAAGTTTGTCTTCAGATCTAAGATTTATGTTGTGCAATCCCTTCGAAAAGCTTACCCCGAGGTCGTCGTTGATCTCCAAGAACGATGCTGCAATACAAGAACACGCTGTTATAAATTAATAAAAGCAAGATCGAACAGCTGTAACAGCAACAAACGTGAAAGCCAAGCCAAGCTTTTCTGTATCAAACGCGAGGTTAACAAATTACAATGCGAATTAAAAGGTGAAACGTGTTTTCATTAAAGCATACAGTAGCTTGAAAGCATTAAAAATATTGCATGCGATCCACCTAAATCTCCGGCTAAATGAGAAAAAGAATAATTCATTTCTTGAATGGAGATAAAATTCTTGTTGCAATACATGTTGACTTTGGAGAAAGAAGGGTTTACAAAAATACATTTTTTGAGTTATAGAGAATTAACGAATACGCGTAGCGGAGCTGAAAGTCATAAACGATTTAGCCCTGGAACGTCCAGAAGGTTCGAATTGATCGTCCTTATCCCTTGGGTTATTTTTGAGCATCCCAAAAATTTATATCATAACTCTATCAACAGTATTAAGGTATCAGAATGGTTTTTATAGGTACATTCTTAGTTATTCTTTCGTAGCGCGCGCGCGCGCGCGGCATACTTTTTACCCCCCTGAAAGTATACATTTTCTGAAACCTTAATAGTTTCTCCGTTCAAAAATGTTTCTTTCTTTATAAATGACAAAAACTG
>JAOBRD020226599.1:0-57738 GCA_027575215.2 Hydrozoanthus sils
GAAATCTAGGTTAAAGGGCTAAGTTTGGAAAATAGAGTGATTGAGTAGTCATTATTAAAAAGTTATAGAATCTACTTGTTTACAGTAAAAAGAGGAAGAAACCATTGATCTACACATTTATATTTCAGAGTATTGTAAAACAACATAACAAATGGTTGTTGGGAATGTTGGAATCTAAATAAAGTTAGCAGATTATACAGACAAACATTGCTCTTCTACATATAAATTACAGTATACATATGGTTAACTGATAATTTATTTTCCATTCAAGATAAAAGCCAAATAATTCTTTGTAATGATAAATCTTTCTGCCAGCTGCCTGGGTTTAGGCATGGCTTTAGAGCCCCAAAATACCACATGGAAAATAATATTAGTTACAATACTGCTAGCCAATGACTAGGATTTCTTATATACTTGCTTAAGTATCAACCATGGCCAATAATCTATATATTTGCAAAGTCTTATCTTAAGGAGGATGTGCGTGTCATGCTTCCTCTTCCTGGGATTACATGAGGGCTCAACAGAGAAGAAAGGAGGAGGAAGAGAGCAATTTCCTGCTCGTCCCTGCTTATATTCTGAGTCAGCCTGCTATATCATTTCCTGCATAGATCACAAGACTTCTCTTTACTACATTTCCCAGAATCCTCCTCACTGGTAATCCAACCTATCTTGCTTCCCAATTGGCCAACAATATATTATTCAACAACTAAAAAGATACACATACACACAGAAGGACTTCCCCCATCAACTTTTTGCTTATGAAAAGCAAGAACTCCTTCATTGAGCTACTCCACTGGAACATGAAATAATGCATTGTTTATATGAAAACTCTGACCTTGGTCTTCAAGGTAACACACCGTAATGAATATATGAAGACACATTAGACTCATGAAAACTTATCTTTTCATTAATAATTTTTGAGCCAACCAGATTCACAGTCAGTTTTCCTTTAGGATGAGGAAACATGATAGAAATAGTAGCTAAGGGAAGATTTACATACTGAGATTAAAACCCTCTGAATGTTCCTGAATTACATCCTAAAGCTGAACTATCACAGAGATAAAAATTAAAAAGTGTCTGCAAAATATTCCAGTGCAAAAAATTTAGAAATGGAAATTTTCCATAATCTTCTATAAGAGGCTTACATAGAAGAACAGATTGTGATGGCTGGGAATATAGCTCTCTGATAAAGCTCTTGTTTGAATGCTCAGATGCTCAAAACCTGACAAGAACAACTAAAGTGTAAACTAAAATTAAACTAAAATATTTTATTTATGAAAAGGGAATTTTTACTGAAAAAATTGATGTTTTATTGAATATTTAGGAACCTCCGGTCCAGTACCCGATTGCACTCATTTCACAGTCTTCCCATGTCTGCTCCCCCCCCACCTCAGCCCCATGATCTCACGATCTGAAGGGGAAGAAGAATTTCATTTTCTGTTGTTCATATATTCACTTCAGCATACAAAATTCCTAGTGGCCAGGACCCTAAGGGTGGATGCAGCTTTCTCAGCCTGCATACACAGCAAGATCATCAGCTGAGGAGACCTGTATGATGGCCAGAGAGAGCTCTCCTACAACCACACCACTGCCTACACTACAGTGCTGTGGGCTGGTGAGAGATGGGGCCAGCTCTCCCCAAGGGACAGGACAAAAGGTCAAAATCTTTAAAAAACTGATGTTGCTTAACTTAAAATATTTGTATAGGAACTAAAACTGTTATTCTTTGGTGATGGGATGGAAAATGAAAAATAAAAGTAAGCATATGCTTTTCAAATTATTGAACAGTTTCACTCCTTGATAATAAAAGAAAATAGTTAAAAAACATTTCTACATAAAAATATGCACCAAACTGTTCTCCTCTAGGTGAATGTATATATACAACTGTAGTGAAGACACATAATAGGACATTTTATATGTTTTTACTCTTACCAAATTTCTTCTATGTTTTTCCTGAAAATATACAATTACATTGAGTTTTGAATTTATATTTAATATTCTAAGGGATGACAGACATCTATATATTAATAAGTAGGAATAGGATTTAGTAAAATAAAACCTTGACAACAAAGTGGAACCTTTAAACTAATACATTTCTAGAGTACAGTTGTCACTAACTCCAGAACTTGAAAGAAAATGGGAAGTGACATCACACATGTAAAGACATTCATCTACATCACTTTTGTTAAGTCCCAGAAAACAAACTGATTCACTTTCCTAAGAGCAGTCAGTTATTTGACTAATGTCTAACAGTGACATTTGGTGGCTATAAACCATCTTCCAATTTCTATATTTTGAGTTACCAGAAAATATGTAGCTATTCTATAGTGATACATAAGACCATATTTGCAAAAATGATTAACACATAAAGCTAATAAAAGGTTATATTTGCATAATAATATAATATGAAAATTGAAACCAATTAAGTTCCCTTTGGTTTTTTCCTTTAAACTAACACTCAATGTAACTAAAAACTTAACACCTACAGAAAAAAAATTGAAAAGATTATTTTCTTTCCAGTAATATTTAATATGAATGAACACGGTATGCAATGCCAATGTGCTAGTTGCCTTTTCTTATCAACTTGACACATGCTACACAAAGCAGGCATGTAGGCATTTTCTTAATTGAGGATTATTATTGTAGTACACAGAAAATTGCAGATGATCCCTGCTTTGTGCAGGGGGTCCTGAGTTATATAAAAACACAAGCTGAGCAAGGCAAGTTGCTGTATGTCATGGATGTTATCACAGCAATAGAGGGCATACTTGAACTGCCAGTATTGTCTCCAGCTCCATAACTCAGGTCTTAGACATAGTTACAATGGCCTCTGCATTTCAAGCAAATAAAAAACACATGTGTAAAAATGTGTAATTATGACATGAGTGAGACATGAACGGATTAGACTCATCCAAAATCTCAAGGATGTCTGCACATAGAAGCATTACTTTGCAATTTATATTAAAGGTTTTTTTTTCATTTAGAAAATGTTGAATGAAAATGAAAAATTTTAAATGAATCTATATATTTTAATATAGAAGTAGTTGGGGGACTACCCAGGTCATGACACTTTACCAGTATGCACTTAGACACAACCTTAGTCTTCTGACACTGCTCTAATTAAAATAATATAAACTTTTTTAGATGGTCCTCAAATGAATATAAGATTGTCTCTTTATCCATTTACATCTTGAAATGGTTTCTTATTTCATCCAACTAGTGACTTTCTTCTTTTTGCTGTTTTTAAGATTTATTTGTTTGTTTATTTATTTGCTTACTATGTATACAGTACTCTCCATGAACACTTGCCTGCAGCCATAAGTGGGCACAAGCTCTCATTATAGATGGTTGTGAGACACCATGTGGTTGTTGAGAATTGAACTAAGGACCTCTGAAAGAGCAGGCAGTGCTCTTAACCTTTGAGCCATCTGTTCTGTTCAGCCCCTGACTTTATTCTAAACTAACTCAACAAATTGATGGTGTGAGAAGCAGGAGGAGGATGGTAAATGCAATACAGGATAAAATAAGTAATTATAGGTAGTTTCCATGAAGACATTTCTACATGGAAGAGACTGTTTTATACCACATCAGTCCATGTGAATTTCTAAAGATTGTTTCTTTGTTTAAAGAAATGAAGGTAAAGCTGATGCAACTGAGAGACTCAAGCAGTCCACACCCAGAAGCTATTCTGATTCCCTTCATAACCCATTAACCCAACATTTCCTGAAGTTGCTTGGACTTCTTGACCTGCCACATTCTTTTTGATCAGAATACAAACCAACAGAGTAGTGGACAGGGAACACGAGAATGCCCAACATGTGCTGTACCCTACAGGTGACCAAAGCCCATTGTCTCTGACCAGACAACTATCCTTAGGTAAGCAAGCTGCCATGGCACAGTGCGGTATCTAGGCTTATGTTGCTTGGCTATTTCACTCTCTGTAGAGCATGAAAACATGGAGAGTGGAGTGCCAGAGGAGACATAAAGATGTTGACTAGAGCTGAGAGGACTTAGCACAGTGTCATTGGCTCCTGAATATCATTTGATATACAAAAACATCGTGCAAAGCTACAATCCTCAATATGGTGAACCCTAGGGGAAAAATGCTTACCATACTTAATTCCATACACAAATGATAAAAATGTGAGCATCACAGTTTACTTGAAAGAACTACAAACAAACAACAGTTGGATGATGTTATTCAAATCTTTCTTGACTACCAGAGTTAGCCTTCATGGAAGAATTTCCAGGTCAGTTCTAACTTAATCCTTCGATATCCTTTGACTGACTAGTATAGTTTCTTCAGGTTTAGTGACTTAACCTTCAACTTCTGGTAGGAAAGCAAGTGAAATGGCATTTGCCTTATATCATTAGAGGAGTCTCTTCAACCTTCATGATGAACAATTCAAAGGAAGTTTTTTGAGCCGTACTATTTTTGTTTGTTGACTGTTTTTGTTATTATAAGGGGAACATTTTCTACTGTGTGGTATAACTCCACTTAAACTCATGCATGGGTGCCTGTGTGAGTAATGTTAATACCTGTAATTTATAAACCTTTTTCTATTTTGTAGCTTCTTTTTTCTAAAGGACATTTGTTGGGAGCTGCAGAGTACCGCGCCTAAAAGATGGCGCCTGTTTCCACCTTCTGCCAGCCCGACGGTGAGTGCTCTCAGTGATAAACAATTCCTTATTAGGAGAGAGGCCACGTGTCCTTCTAAATCTGCTTGGTGACAACCTATCCTAGCATACCACCTGGGCGTAGATGATTGGTAGTTGCTGGATATATTAAGCCCCACCTTCCTGGGTTCAGGGCCACTTTCTGTAAATCAAGGTTCCTGAATAAACTGTGAGAAGATTCCTTGGTGTTGTGTTGTTCTTGCTGGTCAATGGTGGACGCAACATGTGGTGGCCCATACGGGGAATCAGAACTCACAGGGGCAGCAGCGGTAAGTTCCCAAGGTAAGTAGGACAAGTAGGTCAGTGGTGAAGGCGGCAATAAGGTGTCTGGTAAGGAGCAATAAGGACCTCGGTAAAGAGGCAATAAGGTCTCTGGTAAGGAGCAATAAGGACCTCAGTAAAGAGGCAATAAGGTCTCTGGATAGGAGCAAGACTGTTGGCAGCTGAAGCAAACCAAAAGTAAAAAGCCTCGCTCCTGCTTTAACTTGCAGAGTGAGAGTAAAGTGAATGGACCCCGCTATTAGAGTGGTGATTTGGCTGCTCTTTAACATTGCAGTGTGGGGTTTTGTTTTTTGGTGGTGTTTTCCAACTTGCACACCTCCGGAGCGCACAAACTAAGAGTAGAATTAACAAAAGAACTATGAGATCGTCACAGTCACATCCACTTTTTCTGGCTCTTCAAGAGCTGTTTCATTCTAGGAAATTAAAGTTAACTAAAGCCACATTGCAGAGGTTCCTGAATGAATGCGTTGCCATTGCACCCTGGTTCGCGGTTTCCGGCAATCTCTCAGTGGCTAGTTGGGATAAGTTAGGGAAAGACCTGTATTTTGCCTGGGAACAAGTAATATTGAAGCCGTGTGTTCGTCTGGTATGGCGACTAATACGCAGCTGTCTAGAGGATCAAGAGGGAAATAAGAAAGCTATAGCGAATGGACAAGCTGCCCTAGAAATGCTTCAAGAAGAAAGATGAGAACAGTCAGAAAGTGAGGCTAGAAAGGAAAAATGGAAAGGGAATAAGAAGCGAGTCTATCCTTCTCTGGGAGAGTTGAGGGAGGAGTTAAAGAACCAGGAGAGGATTCAGAATCAGAGCAGGATATATATGAGGATGAGGACCTCACGGAGGATGAGGAGGGGGAGATTATTGAGCTCATGGAAAAACATTCCTTAAAAGTACCAGAAAAACAGTGCCCTAAAATGGCGACTGTAAAGCAAGGGCATCGCCCTACTGCTCCTCCAACCTACTGCTCACAAGAGAAAGTAAGAGTTCCTTGTTGTTCCACCTTCTGTCAGGAAGTGTGGTGTACTCTTCGCACTGAGTTCTGGATTGCTCGACCACTGGCTTATCCAGTTTTCATGGATGGTAACCAACAGAGACATCATGAGCTGCTGGACTTTAAAATAGTCAAAGCTCTGGCAGAGTCGGTATGCACCTATGGGGTGACGGCAGCTTTTACAGTTGCCCAGGTAGAAGCACTCAATCGCTTCTGTATGACACCTGGCGAGACTACCAAATAAGATCATAATCCCACATACTGCTCAACAAGTTAAGATCCTTTGTGGAACTGTGGATGATTGGGCCATTCTGCGCTGCGGGTTTTCAGGAGAAATAGATAATCATTATCCAAAACACCCTCTAATGTCATTTTTTAAAGAACATCTGGTCATTTTTCGTAAAATGACTGCAGCTGCTCCTATTGCTGGAGCCCCAAACATTTTCACTGTTGGATCCAAGACAGACTGTGAAGCCTATATGATAGAACATCAGGATCCAGTGCAATTTCAATATCAGCCTGGCTCCACCCAGATTATTGAATATAAAATTGTCCTTGAAGTGTTTAGAAATTGCCCGTTCCCCTTTAATCTGATTTCGGATTCATCATAGGTTGTGAATGCTGTTAATGCCCTGGAGGTTGCAGGACCCATCAAACCTAATAGTACAGTTTGCAAACTCTTACAGGAGTTGCAATAGTTGATCTGGCAGCGCGATCAGAAATTTTTTATACAACATATTAGGGCTCATACCAACTTGCCTGGACCTCTATGAAAAGGCAATGAGGTCGTAGATCACTGTACTAGAGGGGAATATGTATTTTTTGCTTCCCCTGTGGAGCTGGCGCAGCAATTTCACAAACAATTCCATGTTTCTGCAAAAACTTTGAAACAAAGGTTTCAGCTATCCTGAGCAGAGGCTAGACAGATAGTATTGAATTGTCAACAGTGTATAACCTTTATGCACGCCCCTAGCATGGGGGTCAACCCCAGAGGGCTATTGCCCCTGAAAATTTGGCAAATGGATGTAAGCCATTTTTCAGGATTTGGAACTCTCAAATATATCCACGTGTCTGTGGATACCTGTTCAGGCATCATCCATGCCACCCCTATGAGTGGGGAAAAGGCTTGCAATGTCATTGGACATTGCTTTGAGGCGTGGGCTGCCAGGGGAAATCCTCAGCAATTAAAAACTGCTTACACAGCTCACTCTTTTACCTCCTTCTGTAAGCAAATGGAAGTCCAATTAAACCATGGCCTACCTTATAATCCCCAAGGACAAGGAATAGTTGAAAGAGCTCATCGCACATTGAAAGAATGTTTATTGAAACAAAAAGGGGGAATAGGCTATGGTAGAACACCAAGGGAAATATTATCCTTAGCTCTCTTCACCTTAAATTTTTTAAATTTGGATTCTCAGGGTCTGTCTGCTGTAGACAGGCATCAGAATCAGGCCCCCACCTGGAAGGGATATGTCAAATTGAAAGATGTGATTACGGGTCTATGGCATGGACCGGACCCGGTTTTAGCATGGGCGAGAGTTTCTGTTTGTGCGTTTCCTCAGGATCGGCAAGATCCAGTGTGGATTCCGGTAAGACTGATGAAACGGTGCAACAAATAAGATGAAGCCTCCAATATTGATCCTGCTGATGAGTCAGATGTCTCCACTGCTGATCTAGACCAGGCCACAAACCCTGTGGGCCATAGCTAAAGCATGGCCAATTCCTTTACCTGTCCATCATACATCTAAAGTCTTACCTGCCTTCTTCTCTACTAGTTGTGATTTGGGTCTGCCTTGTGTGAATTTGGATCCTGACACTGCCCAGTATTCAGCCACTAATATTTCTCTCCATGGGGCATTGTGCTTCTCCCTTATTAATAATTCTAATCCATGTATTTGGATGAAAAATGGCTTGATCGGCAGTTGGATTGATCCTCTTGGTAATTCTCAGTTCCAGAATCTCACAATAAGACTTCTTAATGTTTCTGGTACTAGGGATGAGAAGGGACCTTCCCTTACGAATCTATCAATACATAAAACTTTGGATAATTTCACTGTTCCAGCTAGCCCAGTATGCTTAAACTCTCCCTTTTTCTTTCTGCTCTCTAATGCTACTAATGCTATCAAAGAAGTGATCTTGTGTAATTTTACTAACGTCTCCTGTATTGCTAATCAGTGTTGGAATAGTTCTGCTAATACAGCAGTAGTGATGAGGGTCCTTATGTATGTTCCTATTCCGGTTAAAATAGATACAGGAACATTTCCCATTACGGAAATCATCAGAACCAAACGCGATTTTGGCATAACTGCAGCATTGATTACTGCCATAACCCTTTCTGCAGCAGCGGCTATGACTGCTGCCGTTGCCATGGCTGCACAGGTCCAAACAGCTGAGACAGTCAAGGATGTTGTAGAAAAAACTGCCACAGCATTAACTACCTTAAAATCTATTGATGGCCACTTTAGAGCTGGCATTCTAACTGTGAAACAAAGAGTGGACCTGTTGCGGGAGCATGTAGATGATTTGGTAACCCTAACTTCCATAGGATGTGTTCATTCTCTTTCTTCTTTGTGTATCACCTCCAGATTGGCGAATAATTTCACAGAGAACAGCAACATAAGTTGGCAGCTGAGTGCCTACCTTCAGGGAAATTGGAGTCGACAGTTCGAGAATCTGACAGACACCTTAACACAACAAATTGTTGCCGTGAATGCTACTCGCCTGAGCCTGCCCACTGTCAATACCCTTTTGACTACTTTTAAGCAAGCCTTTGATTATCTTAAGGAATGGGCTGGGGTGGGGGTTTCTGCTTTCCATGATGTTGTTAGCCATTTTTGTTTGCCTGTGGTGTCTATGCAGGATCAGGAAGTCGCAAAAGACCCAAGCTGCCATGCTTGTACAGGCCTTTGCTGCTGTGGAAGCAGGACAATCCCCTCAACCATGATTATCCATGCTGACAGACAAATAGGTGTCTGTCTCTCCCTTGCTGAGAGAGTGATGTGTATCTGAATCAGTCATGCTCAATGACGGGCACCTATCCTTTTCCTGAGTGAATAAGCATACATGTGTTCCTTTCAAACTAAGACATGAGCCTGTGAGGGTGACACAGTGACTCTTTGGCAGATAAGATAGGGACACTGGGGTTGAACCTAAGACAGAGATGACTGAAATCTGACAACAGATAGATACTGCTACTCCTATAATACTAAAACAAAAGGGGGGAAATGTTGGGAGCTGCAGAGTACTGCGCCTAAAAGATGGTGCTGGTTTACGCGTTCCGCCAGCCCGACGGCGAGTGCTCTCACTGATAAACAACTACTTATTAGGAGATAGGCCACGTATCCTTCTAAATCTGCTTGGTGACAACCTATCCTAGCATGCCACCTGGTAGTGGCTGGATATATTAAGCCCCACCTTCCTGTGTTTGGGGCCACTTCCTGCAAATCAAGGTTCCCGAATAAACTGTGAGAAGAAGATTCCTTGGTGTTGTGTCGTTCTTGCTGGTCAAGGATGGATGCGACAGACGTTATTTTTCATTTTACATACTAACATCAGTTCCCCCTCACTTGCTTCCTCCTCCACCCCTACTTTCTCCATTAGCACCCCCATTTGATCATCAGTGGAGTTAAAGCCTTCTTTGGGGAAACAACCAAGCCTGAAATATCAAGTTGAGGCAGGACCAAGCACCTCCACCCTGTATCAAAGCTGGAGAATAGGCTCTATAAAGTCGATTCATGTACCCGAGATAGATCTGGGTCCCACTGACAGCACACCTCCTGCCCCCGCAACAGATCAATCCTCATAACTCTCACCCACATGCAGAGGGCCTAGTTTTGTCCCATGCAGACTACCAGCTGTCATTCCATAGTTTGTCTGCTCCCATTCGTTCAGGTCAGCTCTCTCTGTGATTCGGCCCATCGTGCTCTTGACACCCCTTGTTCATATGATCCCACCTCCTTCTCTTCAACTGAACTGCAGGAACTCAGCCCAGTGTTTCCCTGTTGGTCTGTGCATCTGCATCCCTCTGTTACTGGATGTAGGTACAATGATAACAATTTGGGTGATCCCTAATCTGATTAAAAGGGAAGGAATGTTCAAACACCCTCTCCACTATATGTAGAATTCTTAGCTGGAGTCATCCTTCTGGATGCCTGGGAATTTATCTAGTATCATGTTTCTCCCTAACCCCATAATGGATCCCTCTATCAAGATGTCTCTTTTATAGTTCTCCCTTTCCATCCCTCCCCCAACTCATACTTTTTGACCCCACATGTACCCATCCCTCATTTCCTCCCTTCTCCACACCCTCACAGTTTACCAACGAGATCAAACCCTTTTTCTTCCTAGTTGCCTCCATGTGAGCATCTCTCTTAGGGTCTCCCTTTTTACCTAGCTTCTCTTGATGACCCTCAACCGAAGAATGGATAAAGAACATGCAGCGCATTTACACAAGAAGTATTACTCAGAGTTGGAAAAACAGTGCCATCTTGAAGTCTGCAGACAAAGGTGTGGAATTAGATAAAAATCACCCTCAAGGAGTTAACCCAGACCCAGAAAGACAACATAGTATGTGCTCACACCTAAGTGGATATTAGACATAAAGCAAAGGACAACAAGTTTAAAACACACATATACTGTGGCAAAGTTCATTGCAAAACAATGTGTATAATAAGCTAAATATTGAAGTGAACTCCTGGAATCCAGTTGCAGAGATTTTAGAGTGATGAGCGATGGGGTCAATACCAGGTTCATGAAACCCACAGAAACAGCTGAACTTAACAAGGGGTGCTCATGTACTCCAGAATGACTGCTGAGAGGCCAGTATGGAATGAATCAGGCCCACTGAATATGGTTCATTTCAGACATAGTCAAGTTGACAACCAAGGCTACCAATCACAGTATCTGAAGCCTAAGCTCATTGATTAGGTTTGACTGGCTGGCCAGTAAGCCCCGATGGTACTATCTTCCCCTCTCCAAAACTACGATTTATAGACTCAGATCACTGTATCTAGCTTTTAAATGGGTTCTCAGAATCGGAATTCAGATCCTCATGGTTCACCAAGCCATCCCTAGCTCCTACTCATAAGCCTTCAACAACATCCTTTAACATGTTGTTGACATGAGCCCTAGAATTGAGTGATACAATCAAGCTTCCAAATGTCCTTCAGTCAGTATTCATTTCTAATTAAAGTTCATGTGCAAAAGAAAAGATGAATTGGTAAATAATGATTTCATATGGTGAAATTTTGTATAAATATTGATAATATTTGGCACATATGCTGAAAATATGCATTATATCTGAAAGGAAATTTAACTGAGTGTCTCCATTTTATTGACAACCTCTGTTAGCCCTACTTCAAATTCCTATATGCAGGGACTTTCAGGAATTACTGCTGCACAATATGACTGTTCTGTACCAAGCACACTAAAAGTCATTTCTTAATTAGGCCCGCACAGAATTTTGGGTCTTATCATTCATGCACTTCCTGACAGTCTCTATTATGTTAATGCTGACTAATTTTGCCTCTGGTCATATTTGCATTTGTATGAATTCCAAATGGGGGTCAGTTGTTTTTTGGTAAATATAATGATGATATGAAGTATAATAACAATATGAAGCCTTGCATGCACTTATCTTCTTGGATTTCACACTATTTGACCTGTTCCCTGCCAAAATACCATGTGGAATGTCCAAGAGTTTCTTAAGCCACACAACTCAGGATGTGCCCTTGGACTTTAGTGTGTTCCCTTTGCTTGTTTTCAGTCATCTTCTGTCTGTAAGGTTGTTGATTCTGCTTTGGTAAGCAATTCAGTTGCTTGTGAAGCAAGGCCACTAATTTGAATAAATTATCATGATTTTCCCGAAGTACTTTCATCTGGCAATTAAGTTACATGTGTGAAAAAAATATGAATCAAAAATAACTCAATAAATACTCTGATATTTTCCAAAATACTACAGAGTTCCTGTCAATAGGTTGATTTTGGCCAAGAAATGCATTAAAATATAGCATCTTTTTCTATATTTTAAGGGACAGTAAGACTACCATAATGTCACCATAAAACTCTATAATTTGTACAACTAACACATGAAGAAAAAAGAAAAGAAAGTGTAAGAAAAAGAAGACTAAGAGTGAGAGATAGAAAAAAATAAAAAGAAAGGGAGGGAGGTGCTTTTTCATTTTAGTTTTTAGATTTTCAAGATAGGGTTTCTCTGGGTGACAGTCCTGGCTGGTCTTGAACTCATAGAGGTCTTTCTGCTTCTGCCTCCTGAGTTCTGGGATTATAGATGTGTGTCACCATCATCTGGTGGCTTAGATGCTTTTAATGGATAAACCTCTAATATTTTATACTATTAGTCTCTTTTCTACCTTTAATATCATTAATCCCCTTTTGATATCAGAGTTCATCTTCACATATTTAAATATGTTTACACTATTTTTGTTTGTCTCTGGAGGAATATTTTTGATGTTCTGAATCCCCAGACACTTATTTCAGCTGCTAATTATGGCCTTTACATCCTGCGTGGCCACAAACCTTTAAGTTGTCAACACACAGTGGATATGAATGAATATGAGATGCCATGTGTGTCACAGAGACTGAGAGATGAAGACATGAAAGTCGATATCAAGTGTCTCTAGAATGGGAAAACTTAAAAAATGTGGTGACTAATACACCACGGGGAATAAGAGAATGAGCTTCAGAATATGTGTGTTCAAAGTCTGGCTACTCCACTTAATCTGTAAGTTGGAATAAGCCTTTTGGTATTTCGGTATCTCCATTTCCTTTCCTAAGTAGAGGACATAGTAAACTCTTACTTGGATAATGGTCACATGAGAAATAAATAACATATCTAAAGCTTAGTGTAACAAAGTCTCAAGTGACAAGTTATTTTCACCACCCAAGAGACAATGGAAATAGAGGAGAGGGAAACTAATTTTAAATTTAGATTTTTGTAGTGATTTAAAATTCATTCTTGACTGTGACAATTAATCTTGCTAGAGTGAATGCATCCTGGGTATGTCTCTCTATGAGACGACTGACATATTAAGAACTGAATGATGGAAAAGATCTGCCTTCAATATGAGAGGCACCACTCAGTTGGCTGTTGTGTAGATGAAGGAGAATTGTGAGAAGAGTTAACCAGTACAGGTGTGCATGCTCTGCTCTGCCCAAGGAAATGCAATTTCAATGCTCCCATTATCCATAGACATCAGACTGGCATTATCTTCAGCCATTCAATATGCTCTCAACATCAGTGTGTCTCTAGGCCTTAGGCAGTTGGACTGGGACCACTGAGGCTCTCATCTTCTTTGAACCAAGTTGCTACTAGTGTAAAAATGAGCAATGTTGTACTAGGCAGCTCGTATTATGTAAGCCAACCCAGCCAAGTTCCTTTTTATTAGGAGTTTTATTCTTCTAGATTACCAATGAGTCATAACCCCTTTAGGGCTTGAATATCAGATATTTATCGTAGGATTCAAACCAGTGGTAAAATTACAGTTATGAGCTAGAAATTAAATAATTTTATGTCTGGGGGGTCACCACTACATGAGGAAGAGTATTAAAAGATCACAGCATTTGGAAGGTTGAGAACCACCGATGTAGAGAAACATAGCACAAATTTTGATATCAGAATACAATTTTGTTGCAAAAGAAATTTTAAGACATAATAGCCTCTCAGTTTCAGTATAAGTACTAACTGGGTTTTTATAGTTAAATGTTTATTATATGCTATTTTTATTAATTTTTAAAAATTTCACACATGCATGCCATGGATCTTGGTCATGTTCAATTCAACTGCTGCTTCAAATTCCTCTCAGATGCAACTACTGGATGGATGCTTTTTACAAGGTTATGGTGACAATTTATAACAAAATGAAAGCTGTAAAATACTGTTCAGATGAAGAGTATAAGAACTGCAGAGAATTTAGATGCAGATTAAACAGCTCTTATTGTTAAAGAAATTAATACTAATAGCCAGGCATTGGTGGCTCACACCTTTAATCCCAGCTCTCAGGAGGTAGAGGCAGGCAGGTCTCTGTGATTTCGAGGCCAACCTGGCCTCCAGAGCGAGTGCCAGGATAAGCTCCAAAGCTACACAGAGAAACCCTGTCTGGAAAAAAAACAAAAGAAAGAAAGAAAGAAATTAGTACTATTAAAGAAAATCAAGGTACTTTTACTTGGGCCAATAGGAAAGGTGTCTTAAGAGTAAGAATCCACCCAACAGAAGCTGAAAAGCCACATTTTAACCTTGAAGAGACTAACTGTAAAACATGCCTATTGGCAAATATTTCCCAGTTTCGCCCATGTTGTTTCCTGGAGGCCACTGTTGCTAACAGAACTCTGAGTTACCAATAAGTTGCTAGTTTTCTATTTATTCAAAACTCAAAGTGACTGGGGATTATGTAAACCTCAAAACAGACCAGTCTGTGGCCAAGGATGCTGATTGCTTTCCATGAAGTGATGGTAAGGCACTGTGATGGCTATTTTTTTTTTTGAGACAGGGTTTCTCTGTGTAGCTTTTGAGCCTATCCTGGCACTCGCTCTGGAGACCAGGCTGGCCTCGAACTCATAGAGGTGATGGCTATTCTTAGTTGTAACCATGATTACATCCAGAATTAACCAAAACCTAAGAGTAAATGGCATACCTTGAAGGAATTTTTGCTTAATTTGAAGGAGGAAGATCTGTTTCTGATCCAGATGTTTGAAGCAGGAAACACATCTTTAATCCTAATTTTTGAGCTGGAAAACCCCACCTCAAATTTAGCCATGCCTTCTTTGAAGCCTACATAAGGACATGGAAGAAGGGAGATTCTTTGTATACCTGCTCTCACGTCACTAGCAAGTCCATTCCTTAACTGGAATTAGAGACTATTCCTTTGGGATTCTGACATATATTGAAGATCAGATGAGATATCCAGACCCATGGACTGAACAATTACTGGATTCTTGGACCTTCGGTTTCAGAGGCAGCTGCTGTTGGACTAGCTGGACCACAGCCTGTAAGTCATCTTAAAAAAAACAAAACTCATGTACATACATACACACACACACAGAGAGAGAGAGAGAGAGAGAGAGAGAGAGAGAGAGAATGAGAGGGAGAGGGAGAGAGGGAGAGAGAAAGATTTATTCTCTATGTTTTGCCATTCTCAAGAACCCTAACTAACATAGATTGGGGTACCAAATATGGTTCAAGACCAACAGAAGCTTGAGGATGAATCTTTCAAGTATCTGGAAGAGGCTTTCCAATTTGCCAGTACCTTCAGTTACAGAAGCCTCTCCAAGGAGCTCAGGCAGTATTACAGACCCATGATGTGAACTACTTTACAAACTTAAAGTGGTAAATGCATTTGAGTATCCTAATTATCTGAATGTGAGCACCAATGGATTTGGTGACTTTGCATATAAAACTTTTGATGGTTTATATAAAAACAAGAAACATAATTGTTCTGATAAGTTGCTCCTAGCATCTCCGGATAAGTTGACAAAAGAGATAGATAAACTCCCTTTAACAATAAAATTAACCATCTTCTAACATCTCAGAATACAATGCAAGGCAACAATAAACTTAGTGATAAATTTGACCAGCTCCAGGTGCCCATAAACAATTTAAAGTTTTCTAAGTGTGCCGTGGAAGAGAATCTTCTCCCCAACAACCAATGGGCTCAAGTTGTGGAAAATCAAATTAAAGCTCTCATTATAAAGTTGGCTGAATTACAGTGAAAATTCAAATCCCAGCTGGGGAGGGTGTTGGTGTTAAATGGGTGTTAATTGGAAAAGAGCTGGATTCTGTAACTTGGGATGGGGTTGTGTGGGAGGACCCTATTGAAGCTGAGAACTTTGAACGCTCAGATTCTCAATGGTTTATCCCACCTGAGGAAGTAGTCTCTCTACCCTCAATAGACCATAAACTCACACCCCATCCCTTGAAATGCTGCTCTTTTCACCTTTGACTGAGGAAATTAATCCTTTATTGTCCATTAAACCATCAGTGACTTTCTCTGAAGGAGATGCCAGGTAAGACAATACTGACATCACTCAGAGCTCACCAATAGTTGCCTCTAGAACTATTACAAGACTTAAGGCAAAGCAGGCTCCGAGATGAGTGGTAGAAAGTATAATTCATGAAGAGGCACTACACTACTAAAGAGCTTTAATGAGTTTGCTGACTCATTCAAGCAGGGGGAAATTGTGGGAATAGATTTTAGGAGTGTAGAATAATGATGGAATGAACATAAAATGGAATCTGGCTAAGTTTATTTATACAGGTCCTCTCAGCAAAGATTCCAAGCCAACATAGCTTTAAAAGGGTGTCCAAGGTTTCTTTGAATGGTTGGCTGAAGCATTTGTCAAAAGATTGCCTACTGAAAAGGAGTTGGATGTGCCTGATAGTTCTTGGCTTAGTGTTGCTAAAAGGATTTCAAGGTCTCAGAGAAATTGCAATGCTTCAGTGAGTAAGCTGTATAAAACCTAATCCTCCACAATGGGAAGACCCAGAAGATGCACCCTTCAGGAATCCTGTAAGATACAACACGGTGAGAGGAGCACCAGCACATTTGAAGAATTTTGTTTTCAGCCTTTTCCTTGTGCCAGAACTTAGGGTTGAGCCATTGCCGCTCAGTTGGGTGAATTAAACACAATGAGTATAATTAGTCTCTTAGATAGCAGTGGCCAGGTAGCACCAATGAATTGGCAAAGGCAAGGGGATTATACTTATCCCTATGGGCAGCATAGCATAAAAACCATTATGTTCATAATGGTCTAACCCATAATCATCAACATAGGCAAAGTGAATTTTATTGTGGCATCACACATATGGACTTTTGGTACTCTCTAATCAATCATGGTGTCTCTAGGAATGAAATAGGTAAGACGCCTACTGGATTTTTGTTTGACTTGTATAAGCAGAAATGTTCTCAAACAAATGAATGAAAGAATACACTGGATCATGGCAAAAAGGAATCTCAGCCCATGAATCAATTTCCAGACTTGAGCCAGTTTGCAGATGCCAAACCCCTAAGGGATTCACCAACTTCCTCTGAGGGAGGATCCTGATAAGACACCTAAAAGTTTTACTGCTAACATTTCTCTAGTCCTTCCCCAGAAGTATCTATGTCCATTTCAATGGCAACTGTACACTGAGAGAAAGGAAGCAATAGATTTTCCTGTGTTTATTGAATGCTGGCTCTAAGTTGACTCTGATGCCGTGAGATGCCAAGAAACTGTGTGGCCCTACAGTTAAAGCAGGGGCTTCTGGAGGTCAGGTGATTAGTGGGGTTTTGCCTGAAGTCTGATGTACAGTTTGGCCAGCAGGTCCCCAAACTCATCCTCATGTTATTTCCTGAGTTCCAGAAAGTATATTGAGGATAGATATGCTTAGAATTTGACAGAATTTTCATGTTGGTTCAAGGACCTGTGGATGGAGGTATATTTGTAGGTGGAAGGATAAATGGAAACCTTTACAGTTGCCTCTGCAAGGAAAAATAGTGAAACAAAAACACTATTGCATCCCTGGAGGAATTGCAGAAATTATTTCTCCTATGGTAAAGGATGAGTTAGTCCTCCTCCCGCTACCAAGAAAGAAGTACAATACTTATTAGGCTTATTTGGATTCTGGAGATGGCGCATTTTCTAACTTGGGTATGTTACTCAGACATGCACCATATGACTTAGAAAGTGGCTAGCTTTTTGTGGGACCTGGAACTGGAGAAGGCTCCTCAACAGATCCAGGCTACTGTTCAGGCTGCTCTACCACTTTGACCACATGATCCAACGGTCCCAAAGGCACTTGAGATGTCAGTGACAGATAGGGATGTTGTTTGGAACTTTTGGCAGACCCCTATAGGCGAATCACAGAAGAGACCGTTGGGGTATTGGAGCAAGGTTCTACCATCATCTGCAGACAACTATTCTCCCTTTGAATGAGAGTTTTTGGCCTGCTATTGTGCGTTAGTGGAAATGGAACATTAGACAAAGGGCCACCAACTTACCATGTGACCTGATTTACCAATCATGATCTGGGTGTTATCTAACTCATCAAGTACATAAAGTAGACCATGCACAGCAGCAGTCTACAACCAAATGGAAGTGGCATATATGTGATTGGATATGAGCAGGCCCTGAAGGCACGCTCAAGTTATATGAAGCTTCCCAAATGTCTGTGGTTTCTCCCATTAAAGTGGCATCTGCTGCCAAGCATGCACCCACAGCTTCATGGTGTGTGCCCTATGATTAGCTGACTAGTGAAGAGAGGGCTAGGCAGTAAGTTAGTGATGGTTCTACCCAGTATGCAGCCACGGCACTACAACTCCTTCTGAAGCAACCCTGAAAGACACCCGTGGAGGGAAATCTTCACAGTGCGCAGAAGTTTGGGCAGTGCACATGGGCAGACAGTTGTGTTGGAAGGAGCTGTAGGCAGATTGTCCACTGATTAATGAATCAGTTGTGGCCAGTGTATTGGCTGGATGGTCAGGGATGTGGAAAGAGCATGATTGGAAAATTGGTGAAAGAGACATCCGGGGAAGAAGTATATGGGTAAATGTCTCCAAATGGAACGAGGATATGAAGACACTTGTGTCCCCCTATGTCTGCTCATCAAAAGGTAATTCATGTGGGGAGGCATTCAATAATCAGGTAAATAGGATGGCCTGTTCTGTGGATAAAGCCTCTTTCCCCAGCTAAATTGTTCATAGCCCATGAACAAAGTGACTATGATGGCTGACATGGGTGTTGTGAATGGGCTTGACAATGTGGACGGCCATTCACTGAGGGTTACCTGACTCTAGCCCAAGAAGCCCTATATAAACCCTTCTGCCTGTTAAGTTGTGGGTTGTCCTTCACCACCCTGGTTAGAGACAGCCACTCTCCTGGACTCCTCCTTCCCAAATAAATCTCTCTCTCAAAAGAGTCTTGGGTGAAGATCTTCATTTGATGTTACAGAACAGAAGAAACTTGGTAGGACATTCCCTTAGGGGGCTGAGCAAAACTCAGAAAAACAGAAGAAACGTGCTGGGGGACGTTAACTTATAAGGCTGAGCAAGTCTGAAGCAGAAAAGTTACAACTTTTCGCAGGAGCCAGAGGAGATTATTACATTTCTTCACCAGCTCCCCCTTTAGAAGACTGTAGCAAAGAAGGACTGAAGAAGAAGCTGTTAACTCTGCTAGAAGGTTCCCTAAGGGGAACCGAGCAGAGCTCATCTGCAGCAGCCCTCACTAGGAGAAAAGCAGGCTTGCTATATCCTGCAGGGAGACCATCCCCAACCGCACGCCAGCTTCAGGTAGCCTGACTTCCTAGATAAGTCAGGACACCATTCTCTCCAGAGCTGAGCTGTCATTTTGTGGCTCCAGACTCCAGAGCTGTTCTGTTGTGGCTCTTCTCATCCAGAACTGTCCTATTGCAGCTCTAGACAACCTGGCTTCCAAATAGTCCGGACACCTTTGCAGCTATATGCTCTGGCAAGGGAAGTCAATGAAGAGTCGGCCATGAAGCTCATACCTGCCTTCGCTTACAGGGTGAACCCTCTGCTTCCTCTTCCTGCTGCCATGTGAGGCTCTGGACCACACATTTTCACTGCTAGAGCTATTCCACTATTCCTTCCCACCTCCTGAAATGAGCAACCAAAGCAAATCCTTCAGCCCTTCAATACCTTCTCTTGGGTAATTTGACTCAAGGGTAAAAAAGTAACGAATCCATTAATTTTCCATGTGAGGGACATTGGGAAGAAAAGGTCAAATGGACACTGGGGTGATACGGATAGACGGAACTTTGGGAGAGAATTACAGACTGATGGTCACTGGGGAGAAAAGGACAGACGGACAATCGGGGGAGAATGACAGATGAACACTGGGTAGAGAAGGACAGACAGACACTGGGGAGAGAAAGACGGACAGAGGGACACTGGGGATAGAAGGACAAAGTGACTAAGGGGAGGGAAAGATGGACACTGGGGAGCGAAGGACAGACTGCTGGTCACTGCGGTGATAAGGACAGATGGACACTGGGGAGAGGAAGTACAGACAGACACTAGTGGGAGAAGAAGGACATTTTCATTGGGGAGAAAAGTACAGAGGTACACTGAAGAGAGAAGGACAGAGGTCGCTGGGGAGAAGACAGACAGACACTGGGTAGAGAAGATGGACAGACAGACACTGGGAAGAGAAGGGCAGAAACTGGGGAGACAGGTACAGACAGATGGACACTGGGAAGAGAAGGTCAGCTATACACTGGTGACATAAGGACAGATGGACACTGGGGAGAGACACAGACTGATGTTCACTGGAACGAGAAGGAAGGACAGACACTGGGTAGAGACTGACAGAAAGATGGACACTGGGGAGAGAAGGACCAAGGAACACTGGAGAGAGAAGGACAGACAGACACTGTGGGGAGAAAGATAGACAGAGGGACAATGGGTAGAGAAGGAGAAAATGTCTAAGGGGAGAGAAAGATGGACACTGGGGAGGGAAGGAAAGACAACTGGTCACTGCGGAGAGAAAACTGACGGTTACTGGGGAGAGAAGGACATTTTCACTGGTGAGAGAAAGACAGAAGTACACTGGGGAGAAAAGGACAGAGGGACTCTGAAGAGAGAAGGACAAAGATCACTGGGGAGAAGACAGATGGACACTGGGTAGAGAAAATGCACAGACAGACACTGCAAAGATGAGGACAGAAACAGGGGAGGGAAGGATAGACAGGTGGACATGGGGAAGAAAAGGACAGATGGATACTGGGGAGAGAAATATAGACTGATGGTCACTGGAATGAGAAGGACGGATGGATACAGGGTAGAGAATGACAGAAAATGGATACTGGGGAGAGGTGGACCGAGGAACACTGGGGAGAGAAGGACAGACTGACAATGGGGAGAGAAGGATAGTCAGACACTGGGGAGAGGACAGATGGATACTGGGGAGTGAAGGACAGACGGACACTGGGGATGGAATTGCAGATGGACACTGGGGAGAAAAGGACATACAGACACTAGGGATATAAAGACAGACACAGGGACATGTGAGAGAAGGACAGAAGGTCACTGTGTAGATAAAGACAGAAGGACACTTGGGAGGGAAGGGCAGATGGACAAGGGGAGACAAAGACAGATCGACAGACACTGGGGAGAGACGGAGAGATGGACACTGGGGAGAGAAAGAGGGATGGACACTGGGGAGAGAAAGACAGACAGAGGGACATTGGGGAGAGAAAGACACAGTGACACTGGTGAGGGAAGCATAGACAGAACTGAGGAAAGAAGTACATATGGATGGTCTCTGGGTAGAGAAAGACCAACAGATTCTGGGGAGAGAAGCACAGAGAGACACTGGTGAGTGAAGGACAGACAGACACAGGGAAGAGAAAGACAGATGGTCACTGGGCAGTGCAGGACAGACAGAAACTGAGAGACAAGGACAGACAGAAACTGGGGACAGAAGTACAAAGTCACTGGGGAGAGAGGGACAGAAGGTCACTGAGGTGTGAAGGAAAGAATGTCACAGTGGAGAGGATAGACGGATGGGTAGAGAATGACAGACAGATGTACACTGGGGAGAGAAGCACAGACTGACACTGGGGAGAGAAGGACTGTCGGACACTGTGGAGACAAGGACAGACAGACACTCTGGAGAGAAAGATGGACATTGGGACACTGGGGAGAGAAGGACAGATAAATGGACACTGTGGAGAAATGGACAGAAAGTCACTGGGGGCAAGTAAGACAGATGGACACTATGGAGAGAAATACCAACAGTCAGACACTGGGTAGAGAAGGACAGACAGACACTTGAGAGAGAAGGTCAGATGGACACTGGGGAGAGAAAGATAGACAAAGGGACACTGGGGAGAGAAAGACAGAATGACACTGCAGTGTAAAGTACAGAAGGTCACTGGGGAGAGGACAGATGGACAGTGGGTAGGGAAGAAATGTTAGATGGACACTGGGAAGAGAAGGGCAGACAGATACCATGGAGAGAAGGACAGACAGATGCACATTTGGAAGAGAAGGACTGATGGACACAGGTGAGCGAAGGATAGACGGACACTAGGGAGAGAAAAATAAATGATTGGTCTCTGGAGAGAGTAAGACAGACAGACACTGGAGAGTGAAGGACATACAGACTCTGGGAGCGAAGGTCAGACAGCTGGACACTGGGGAGAGAAGGACAGACGAACACTGGGGAGAGAAGTACAGGTGGACACTAGGGAGAGAATGACAGAAGGTCTCTGGGGAGAGAAAGACAGACAGCTGGTCACAGGGATAGAAGGACAGAAGGACACTTGGGAGAGAAGGACAGAAGGTCACTAGGGAGAATAAGACAGAAGTAAACTGGGGGAAAAAGAACAGAGGGACACTGAAGAGAGAAGGACAGAAATAAGCTAGGGAGAAGATAGATGGACACTTGGAAGATAATGACAGAAACTGGGGAGGGAAGGATAGACAGTTTGATACTGGGAAGAAAAGGACAGATGGGTACTGGGGACATAAGGACAGATGGACCCTGAGGAGAGAAATACAGACTGATGGTCACTGGAGCAAGAAGGATTGACAGACACAGGGTAGAGACTTACGGAAAGATGGATACTGGGGAAAGAAGGACACACGGACACTGGGGAGAGATGGACAGACTGACACTGGGGAGAGAAGGACAGAATGACACTGGGGAGAGAAGGACAGACTGACACTGCGGAGAGGACAGATGGTACCTGGGGAGAGAAGGACACACGGACACTGGGGAGTGAAGGACAGACGAACAATGGGGGAGGGAATGACAGATGGACACTGGGGAGAGAAGCAAAGACAGGCACTTGGGAGAGAAGGTCAGATGGACATTGGGGAGAGAAAGATAGACAGAGGGACACTTGGGAAAGAAAGACAGATTGACACTTATGTGTAAAGGACAGAAGGTCACTGGGGAGAGGACAGATGGACAGTGGGTAGAGAAGGAAGGTTAGACGGACACTGGAAAGAGAAGGACAGGCAGATACCGTGGAGAGAAGGACAGGCAGACGGACACTTGGAAGAGAAGGACTGATGGACACTGGAGAGTAAAGGATAGACAGACACTAGGGAGAGAAAAATAAATGGATGGTCCCTGGGGAGAGAATGACAGACCGACACTGGTTAGAGAATGACAGACAGATGGAAAATGGGGAGAGCACAACAGAGGAACACATGGGAGAGAAGTACAGACAGACACAGGGCTGAGAAATATAGATGGTCACTGGGGAGAGAAAGACAGACAGCTGGTCACAGGGATAGTAGGACAGAGGACACTGGGGAGAATAAGACAGAAATACACTGGGGAAAAATGGACAGAGGGACACAGAGGACAGAGGGACAGAGGGTCACTTGGGAGAAGATAGAAACTAGGTCGAGAAGACGGACAAACAGACACAGGGAAGATAATGACAGAAACTGGGGAGGGAAGGATAGACAAGTGGACACTAGGAAGAAAAAGACAGATGGACACTAGGGACATAAGGACAGATGGACCCTGGGGAGAGAAATACAGACTGATGGTCACTGGAATGAGAAGGATGGACTGACACTGGGTAGAGAATGACAGAAAGATGGATACTGGGGAGAGATGGACAGACTGACACTGGGGAGAGAAGGAAAGACTAACACTGGGGAGAGATGGAAAGACTGACACTGGGGAGAGACTGACAGTCTTAAACTGGGGAGTGAAGGACATGCAGACACTGGAGAGGGAATGACAGATGGACACAGGGAATAAAAGAACTTACAGACACTAGGGACAGAAAGACAGACAGAGGGACATGGGAAAGAAGGACAGAAGTTCACTGGGGAGACAAAGACAGATGGACAGACACTGGGGAGGGAAGGACAGATGGACACTGGGGAGAGAAAGAGGGATGGACACTGGCGAGAGAAAGACTGACAGAGGGACATTGGGGAGAGAAAGACAGAGTGACACTGGTGAGCAAAATATAGACAGACACTGGGGAGTGAAGTACACATGGACGGTCCCTGGGGAGAGAAGGACCGACAAACACTGGTTAGAGAAGGACAGACGGACACACTGAGATAAGGACGGACAGATGGACACTAGGGAGAGAAGGACAAAAGGTTTCTGGGGAGAGAAAGACAGACAGCTTGTCACAGGGATAGAAGGACAGAAGGACACTGAATTGAGAAGGACAGAAGGTGGCTGGGGAGAAGACTGACAGACGCTCGGTAGAGAAGGCCGACAGACAGACACTGGGAAGAAAATGACAGAAACTGGGGAGGGAAGGATAGACAGGTGGACACTGGGGACATAAGGACAGATGGACCCTGGGGAGAGAAATACAGACTGATGGTCACTGGAGTGAGACTGACGGAAAGATGGATACTGGGGACAGAAGGACCGAGGAACACTGGGGAGAGAAGGACAGACTGACACTGGGGAGAGAAGGACAGAATGACACTGGGGAGAGAAGGACATACAGACACTAGGGACAGACAGACAGACAGAGGGAAATGCGAGAGGACAGAATGTCACTGGCTAAAGAAAGACAGAAGGACAGTTGGGAGGGAAGGGCAGATATACACTGGGGGCCAAAGACAGATCAACAGACACTGGGGAAAGATGGACAGATGGACAGATGGACACAGGGAGACAAAGAAGGATGGACACTGGTGAGGGAAAGACAGACAGAGGGACATTGGGAAGAGACAGACAGAGTGACACTGGTGAATGAAGTATAGACAGATATTGTGGAGAGAATTACACATGGATGGACACTGGGGAGAGAAGTACAGACAGACACTAGGGAGTGAAGGACTGACAGACACAGGGAAGAGAAATACAGATGGTCATCATGGAGAGAAGGACAGACTGCTAGTCACTGGAAGACAAGTACAGACAGAAACTGGGCAGAGAAGTACAAAGTCACTGGGGAGAGAGGGACAGAAGACACTGATGAGTGAAGGACTGAATATCACAGGGGAGAGGACAGACGGACACTGGGTAGAGAAAGAGAGACAGACAGACACTTTGAAGAGCAGGACAAATGGACACTTGGGAGAGAAGGACACAAGAACACTGTGGAGAGAAGGACAGAGGGACACTGGGGAGAGAGGTACAGACTCACACTGAGGAGAGAAGGACAAACCGACACTGGAGAGTGAAGAACAAACAGACTCTGCGAGAGAAGGTCAGTCAGCTGGACACTGAGCAGAAGACAGACAAACACTGAGTAGAGAAGGACAGATGGACACTCTGAGATAAGGACAGACAGATGGACACTAGGGAGAGTAGGACGGAAGTTCCCTGTGGAAAGAAAGGCAGACAGACTCAGAGGAGGAAAGGACAGATGGACGCTGCAGAGAAAGATGGATGGACCGACACTGGTGAATGAAGCACCGACTGAAACAGGGAAGACAAGGACAGATGGACACTATGGCTAGAAAGACGGACCGAGGGAGACTGGGGACGGAAGACAGAGGACAGTGGGGTGAGAAGGTCAGAAGATCACGTTGGAGAGGACAGACTCACACTGGGTAGTGAAGGACGGACAGAGGGACTCTGGGAAGAGAAAGACAGAGGGACACTGGGGAGAGAACAGACAGACAGTGTTAAGGGGACAGATGGACAATGGTGAGTGAAGGAAGACAGACATTGGGGAGAGAAAGACAGACGGATGGTCACGGGGGATAGAAGGACAGACGGACACTGGATATAGAACATCCGACAGATGGACACTGTGGGAGAAGGACAGATGGTCACTGTGGATAGGACAGATGGAAACTGGGTAGAGAAGGACAGACAGCCAGACACTGGGAAGAGAAGAACAGATAGACACTGTGTAGAGAAGGACAGACAGATGGACACTGGCAAGGGAAGGAGAGATGGACACTGGTGTGATACAGACAGATGGATACTTTGGAGAGAAATACAGGCGGATTGTCACTGGGGAGAGAATGTCTGAGGTTCACTGGGTGGATGACGACTCACAGATGGACACTGGGGAGAGAAAGATAGAGTAACACTGGGAAGAGGACAGGTGGACACTGGGAAGTGAAGGACAGATGGATACTGGGGAGAGAAGCACCTAAGCTGGTCACTGGGTTGTAGACCGACCGACTCTGGGGAGTGATGGACAGACAGACACTGGAGAGTGAAGGAAGGACAGACAATTGGAGAGAAGGTCAGACAGCTGGACACTGGGGAGACAAGGTCAGACAAACACTGGGTATAGAAGGACAGATGAACACTGTGAGATGAGGACAGACAGAGGGAAACTAGGGAGAGGAGGACAGAAGGTCACTGGGGAGAGAAAGACAGACAGCTGGTCGCAGGGGAGTGGACAGACAGAAACTGGTGAGAGAAGGACAGATGGACACTTGGGAGAGAAGAACAGACAGACACTGGGGAGAGAAAGACAAACAGACACCGGGTAGAGAACGACAGACAGATGTACAATGGGGAGAGCACAGAGGAACACTGGGGAGAGGACAGAAGGACACTGGTGAGTGAAGGACACACAAAATCTGTGGAGGGAAGTATATAAGCCGATCACTGGGGAGTACACAGACAGACAATGTGGAGAGAAGGAGAGACAGACAATGGGGAGAGGAGGACAGAAGTTCAGTGGGGAGAGAAAGACAGAAGGACACTGGGGAAGGAATGACAGACGTTCACTGGGGAGAGAAAGACAGATGGACAGACACTGGTGAGAGAAGTACACATGGATGGTCATCGGGAGAGAAGGACCGACAGACACTGAGGAGAGAAGTACAGACAGACACGGGGGAGTGAAGGACAGACAGAGACAGGGAAGAGAAAGACAGACGGGCACTGGGGAGAGAAGGACAGACAGCTGGTAACTGGGAGAACAGACAGAAGAACAGACAGAAACTGGGTACAGAAGTGCAAAGTCACTGGGGAGAGAGGGACAGAAGGACACTGATGAGTGAAGGACAGAATGTCACAGGGGAGAGGACAGTTGGACACTGGGTAGAGAAGGACAGACAGAAAGACACTTTGAAGAGCAGGACAAATGGACACTGTGGAGAGAAGGACACATGAACAGTGTGGAGAGTAGGACAGAGGGACATGGGGAGAGAAGTACAGACTGACACTGTGGAGAGACGGACAGACCGTTGGACACTGGGGAATGAAGGGAAGACAGACAATATGGAGAGAAAGACCCCCCACCGAGGTACTCTGGGGAGAAAAATAAAGAGAGACTAAGGGGAGAGAAGGATGGACACTGGGGAGAGAAGAACAGACAGACACTGGAGAGTGAAGGACATACAGACTCTGGGAGAGAAGGTCAGTCAGCTGGACACTGGGGAAAGAAGGACAGACAGCTGTTCACAGGGGAGTAGACAGACAGACACTGGGGAGAGAAGGACAGATGGACTCTGGGGAGAGAAGTACAGATAGACACTGGGGAGAGAAAGACAGACAGACACCAGGTAGAGAAAGACAGACAGATGGACAATGGGGAGAAGACTTAGGAACACTGGGGGCAGAAGGACATATGGACACTGGGGAGTGAAGGACAAACAGATACAGGCAAGGGAAGTATATAAGCTGGTACTGGGCAGTAAACAGACAATGTGGAGAGAAGAGGAGACTGACAATGTGGAGAGAAGGAAAGAAGCTCACTGGGGAGAGAAAGACCGAAGGACACTCGGGAAGGTATGACAGAAGTTCATTGGGGAGAGAAAGACGATGCACAGACACTGGGGAGAGAAGGACAGAATGTCACTGGTGAGGGAAGGATAGACAGATACTGGAGTAAGAAGGACAAATGGATACTGGGGAGAGAAGGACAGATGGTACTGGGGAGAGAATTATAGATGGACACTGGTGAGAGAACGGGAGACAGACCCTGTGGGGAGAAAGACAGACAGAGGGACACTGAGGAGAGAAGGACAGTGTTACTAAGGGGAGAGAAGATGGACACTTTGGAGAGAAGGACAGAGAGCTGGTACTGTGGAAAGGACAGATGGACACTGAGGGGAGGAGGACAGACCGACACGGGGGAGTGAAGGACATTGTCACTGGGGAGAATGAGACCGAAGTACACTGGGAAAAAAAGGACAGAGCGACACTGAAGACAGAAGGACAGAAGGTCACTGTGGAGAAGACAGATGGACACTGGGTAGAGACGACGGACAGACAGACACTGGGAAGATAAGGAAAGAAACTGGGGAGGGAAGGATAGACAGGTGGACACTGGGAAGAAAAGGACAGATGGACACTGCGGACATAAAAACAGATGTACCCTGGGGAGACAAATACAGACTGATGGTCACTGGAGTGAGAAGGACGGACGGACTCAGGGTAGAGAATGATGGAAAGATGGATACTGGGGAGAGATGGACCGAGGAAAACTGGGGAGAGAAGGACAAACTGACTGGGGAGAGAAGGACAGACTGACAGAAGGGAGAGAAGGACAGACAGACACTGGGGAGGGAATGACAGATGGACACTGGGGAGCAAGGACTTACAGACACTAGGGACATAAAGAAAGACAGAGGGACACAGGAGAGAAGGACAGAAGGTCACTGGGGAGAGAAAGACAGAAGGACACTTTGGAGAGAAGTACAGATGGACACTGGGGAGAGAAAGAGGGATGGACCCTGGCGAGAGAAAAACAGACAGGGGGACATTGCGGAAAGACAGAGTGACACTGGTGAGTGAAGTATAGACCGACACTGGGGAGAGAAATACGCATGGCTGGTCACTTGGGAGAGAAGGGCCGACAGACACTGGGGAGAGAAGTACAGAAAGACACTGGGGAGTGAAAGACAGACAGACACAGGGAAGAGAAAGACAGACTGTCACTGGGGAGACAAGGACAGACAGAAACTGGGGACAGAAGTACAAAGTCACTGGGGAGAGAGGGATAGATGGACACTGACAAGTGAAGGACAGAATGTAACAGGGGAGAGGACAGATGAACACTGGGTAGAGAAGGTCGGACAGACAGACACTTTGAAGAGAATGACAAATGGACACTGGGGAGAGAAGTACAGTATGACACTGTGGAAAGAAGGACAGGCCGATGGACACAGGGGAATGAAGGGAAGATAGACACTACGGAGAGAAAGACCTCACAGAGGGACTCTGGCTATAGAAGGACTAAGAGTGACTAAGGGAGCGAATGATGGACATTGGGGAGAGATGGACAGACAGATACTGGGGACACGATGGACTGACAGACACTGGGAGTGAAGCACATTCTTACTGGGGAGAGAATGACATAAGTGCACTGGGGAGAAAAGGACATAAGGACACTGAAGTGAAAGGCACTGAACATCACTGGGGAGAGAAGAAAGACAGGCAGACACTTGGAAGAGAAGGACAGAATCTGTGGAGAAAATGACTCGCAGATGGACATGGGGAAGAGAAGGACAGATGGACACTAGGGACGTAAGGCCATACGGACACTGGTGAGAGAAATACAGACTGATGTTCACTGGGGTGACAAGGACGAACAAACACTGGGTAGAGAATGACGGACAAATGGACACTGGGGAGCGAAGGACCGAGGAACACTTGAGAGAGAACAGACTGACACTGAGGAGAAAAGAATGGACTGACACTGGGGTGAGAAGGACAGTCGGACACTGGGGAGAGGACTGATGGTCACTGGGGAGAGAAGGACAGGTGGACACTGGGGAGTGTAGGACAGAACAACACTGGGAGAGAAGGACAGATGGACATGGGTGAAAAGGTCTGACAGATACTGGTGACAAAATTTCTGACAGAGGTACACTGGTGACAGAAAGACATATTGTCACTGGGAGAGAAAGTCAGATGGACACTTGGGAGGGAAGGACAGATGGACACTAGGGAATAAAAGACCGATGGATAGACACTTGGGATAGAAGGACAGATGGACTCTGGGGAAAGAAAGACGGATGGACACTGGCGAGAGAAACACAGAGCAACATTGGGAAGAGAAAGACAGAGTGACACTGGTGAGAGAATTATGGACTGACACTAGGGAGAGAAGGACAGATGGATGGTCACTGGGGATAGTAGGACGGTCGGACACTGGGGAGAGAAAGACAGATGGTCACTGGGGGAGAACGACAGACAGAAACTGGGGAGAGAGGGACAGACAGACACTGGAGAGACACGAACAGTATGACACAGGGAAGAGGACAGCTATACACTGGTGACATAAGGACAGATGGACATTGGGGAGTGAAATACAGACTGATAGTCACTAGAGTAAGAAGGACGACAGACACTGGGTAGAGAATGAGGACCGATGGACAATGGGCAGAGAAGGATCGAGGAACACTAGGGAGAGAAGCACAGACTGATACTGGGGAGAGAAGGACAGTCGGACACTGTGGAGACAAGGATAGATGGACACTCCGGAGAGAAAGATGGACAGAGGGACACTGGGGAGAGAAGGACAGACAGATAAACACTGGAGAAATGGACAGAAAGCCACTGGGGTGAGTAAGACAGACGGACAATATTCAGAGAAATACCGATAGACAGACACTGGGGAGAGAAGCACAGACAGACACTTGGGAGAGGAGGTCAGATGGACACTGGGGAGAGAAAGATAGACAGAGGGACACTGGGGAAATACAGATTGACACTGGCGTGTAAAGGACAGAAGGTCACTGCGGAGAGGACAGATGGACAGTGGGTAGAGAATGAAGGTTAGAATGACACTGGGAAGAGGACAGACAGATACCATGGAGAGAAGGACAGATGGACGGACACTTGGAAGAGAAGGACTGATGGACACTGGAGAGCGAAGGATAGACGGACATTAAGGAGAGAAAAATAAATGGATGGTCGCTGGAGAGAGAATGACAGACTGACACTGGTTAGAGAATGACGGACAGATGGACAACAGGTAGAGAAGGACAGTGGAACACAGGGGAGGGAAATGCAGACTGACACAGGCGTGAGAAATATAGACGGTTACTGGGGAGAGAAATACAGACACTTGGTCACTGGGATAGAAGGACAGATGGACACTGGAGAAAGAAGGACAGAAGGTCACTGGTGAGAGAAAAACAGATGGACACTGGGTAGGGAAAGACAGATGGTCACTGGGAAGTGAAGAACAGGTGGACTCCTGGGAGAGAAAGAAAGACAAAGTGACACTGGGGGGGGAATACAGAGTGACACTGGTATGAGATTGACAGAAGGTCACTGGGAAAGGACAGACAGACACTGGATTGAGAAGGACTTACAGACGGACACTTGCAAGAGAAGTACAGACAGACAAACATCAGGAAGAGATGGACAAATGAACACTAGGGAGCAAAGGACAGACAGACACTGGAGAGGGAATGATGGACAGAAGGAAACTGAGGATAGAAAGAGAGACAAACACTGGGTGAGAAAGACAGACGGACACTGGTGAGAGTAGGACAGACGGACACAGGGGAGAGAAGGACAGTCAGACACTGGGTAGTGAAGGAGAGACGGACATTGAGGAGAAAAGGACAGACAGCTGGTCACTCCGGAGAGAAGGACAGACGGACACTCGGGAGAGGAGGATAGACACACACTTGGGTGCGAAGCAAAATCACTCTGGAGAGAAAGACAGAAGGTCACTGGGGAGAGAAGGACAGAGGAATATTGAAGAGAGGAGGACAGAATGTCTCTGGGTAGATAACAGATGGATGCTTGGAAGAGAAGGACAGACAGACAGACAGACACTGGGAGGAGAAGGACAGAAGGTCACTGGGGAGATGACAGATGGACACTGGGAAGAGAAGGACAGACAGACAGACACTGGGGAGAGAAGGAGAGGAGAACACTGGGGAGAGAATGACAGAAGGTCCCTGGGGAGAGAAAGACAGGAGGACACTGGGGAAGAAATGACAGACTTACACTGGGGAGAGAAGGTGGATGGACAGAAACTAGGGAGAGATGGACAGACGGACACAGTGGAGAGAAGGACAGATGGACACTCCAGAAAGAAAGACGGAGAGGGGGACACTGGGGAGAGAAGAACAATGTGAATACGATCAGAGAATGATGGACACTGGAGAGAGAAAAATAGACAGATGGTCACTGGGGACAGAAGAACAGTCAGACACCTGGGAGAGAAGTCAGAAGGCCACTGGGTAGAGGACAGATGGTCACTTGGGAGAGAAGGACAGATGGACACTAGGCAGGGAATGACAGGCAGACACTTGGGAGAGAAGGACAGACAGCTGGTCACTGGTGAGTGGAGATACAGACACTGTGGAAATAGGACTGATGGACACTGGGAAGAGAAGGACAGTCAGAAATTGGGGATAGAAAGACAGACAGAGGGACACTGGGGAGAGAAGGACCGAATGACACTGGGGAGGGAAGGACAGCCGGACAGTGGGGAAAGAAGGACAGAAAGCTGGTCAGAGGGCAGTGGATAGACAGACACTGGAGAAAGAAGGACAGAGAGACACTGGGTATAGAAAGACAGACAGAGGGACACTGGTGAGAGAAGGATGGTAGGTCACTAGGGAAACAAAGACAGACAGACACTGGGGAGAGAAGGACAGAAGGTCACTTGGGAGAGAAAAACAGACAGAGGGACACGTGGGAGAGAAAAACAATTACACTGGGGTGTAAAGTACAGAAGGTCACTGGGGAGAGGACATATGGACCGTGGATACAGAAGGAAGGATAGAACAACACTGGGAAGTGAAGGACAGATGGATGGTAACTGGGCAGAGTAGGACAGACGGACACTAGGTAGAGAATGATGGAGTGATGGACAATGAAAAGAGAAGAACAGACAAACACTGGGGAAAGGACAGACAGATAATGGGGAGACAAATAAAGACGGTCACTGGGGAGAGAAGGACTGACAGACACGGGGGAGTGAAGGAAGACAGACACTAAAGAGAAATAAAGATGGTCACTGGGGAGTGAAGGACAGACAGACACTTGGGTGAGAAGGACAGACACCTTGTCACTGGGAGAGAAGAACAGAAAGACACTGGGAGAGAAGTACAAAGTCACTGGGGAGACAAGGACAGATGGACACTGAGGAGAGAATTAAAGAAGGTCACTGGAGAGAGGACAGACAGACACTGGATTGACAAGACAGACAACCAGACACTCAGAAGAGAAGGACAGTCTCACACTGAGGAGAGAAGTACAGACGGACACTTGGAAAGAAGAACGGACAGGCAGACACTAGGGAGAGAAGGACAGAAGTTCACCGGGAAGAGAAAGACAGATGGAAACTATGGAGGGAAGGACAGACGGACACTGGGAAGAGAAGAACAGATGGACACTGGGGAGACAAAGACAGAGTGACACTGGGAGTGAAGGACAGACCAATGGACACTGTGAAAAAAAAGGACAGACAGATGGACACTGGGGAGACAAGGATGGACATATGGACACTGGGGAGAGAAGGACAGACAGATGGATAATGGGGAGAGAAAAATGGACAGACACTTGGAGAGATGGATAGACAGACAGTTGGGATAGGACAGCTGGTCACTGTGGAGAGAAGGACAGATGGGCACTGGGGAGAGAAGACAGATGGATGTACAATGTGGAGAGAAGGACAGAAGGACTCTATGGAGAGAAGGACAGACATACACTGGGGAGTGAAGGAAAAAGTGACAGACACTGGGGAGAAAACAAAAGACAATGTGGAAAAATTACAGACAGAAGAACGCTGGAGAGAGACGGACAGACAGATGGTCACTGAGGAGAGAAGGACCCACACACACTGGATAAAGAAGTACAGATGGACTCTGGGAAAGAAGCTAGGACAGACAATGGGGAGAGAAGGACAAAATGTCACTGGGGAGAGAAAGACAGACGGACACTGGGGAGGGAAGGACAGACTGACATTCGGAATAGAAGAACAGATGGAAACTGTGGAGACAAGGCAGATGGTCACTGGGGAGAGAAAGACAGACAGAGACTGGGGAGTGAAGGACAGATGAACACTGGGGAGAAGAGGACAGACAGCAGATCACTGGGGAGAGAAAGACAGAAGGACACTGGTGAGAGAAGGACAGAGTGACACTGGGGACAGAAAGATGAACACTGGGAGAGGACAGATGGACACTGGGGAGAGAAGAACAGAATGTCACTAGGGAGAGAAAGAAACAGACACTGGGGAGGGAAGGACTGACAGACACTGAGAAGAGAAAGGATGAACAGATATGGGGGAGTGAAGGACAGATGGACAATGGGGAGAGAAGGACAGACAGAAGGACAATGGGGAAAGAACAGATGAACTCTGGGGAGAGAAATATAGATGGACACTGGGGAGAGAAGGACAGAATGTCATTGGGGAGAGAAAGACAGAGTGACAATGATATGAGAGGTACAGAAGATCACTGCGGAGTGGACAGACAGACACAGGGTAGAGAAGAACAGATGGACACTGGGGAGAGAAAGACAGACAGAGGGACACTGGTGACAGAAAGACAGAGTTACTATGGTATGAGAAGTACAGAGGGTCACTGGGGAGAGGACAGACAGACATGGGTAGAGAAGGACGCACAGACAGACACTGGGAAGAGAACAACTTACAGACACTGGGGAGAGAAGGACAGAAATATGGTCATCGGGAAGAGAAGGACAGATGGACACTTTTGAGCAAAAGACAGATGGACACTGGGGAAAGAACAACAGTTTCATGGTCACTGTGGGGAGAAGGACAGACAGATGGACAATGGGGAGAGAAGAACAGATGAACACTGGGGAGAAAGATACAGATGGACACTGGGGAGAGAAGGACAGACAGACACTGGGGAGAGAAGGACAGAAAAACACTGGGGAGAGAAGGACAGATGGGCACTTGGGAGAGAAGTACAGACGGACACTGGGGAGAGAAGGACAGAAAAACACTGGGGGAGAAGGACAGACAGACACTGGGAAGAGAAAGAATGACAGAGGGACACCAGGGAGAGAAGGACAGAGTGACTCTGGGGAGAGAAAGATGGACACTGGTGAGAGATGGACAGACACACATTGGGACAGAAGGACAGACGTACTTTCGGGAGAGAAGGACAGAATGTCACTGGGGAGAGAAAGGTGGACACTGGGGAGAGAAGGACAGAAGGTCACTGGGGAGTGAACAGATGGACTCTGGGTAGAGAAGATGTATAGACAGACACTGGGATGAAAGGTACAGATACTGGGGAGAGAAGGACAGACAGATGGACACTGGGAAGTGATGAGGCAATGAACACTGTGGACATAAGCACAGACAGACGTTGGGGAGAGGAATACAGACTGATGTTCAAAGAGCGAGAAGGATGGACAGATACAGAGTAGAGAAAGACGGACAGATGGACACTAGGGAGAGAAGAACCGAGGACCACTGGGGAGAGGATAGATGTTCACTGGGGAGAGAAGGACAGATTTACACTGGGCAGTGAAGGACATAATGACACTGGTGAGGGAAACACAAACAGCTGGTCATTGGTGAGTCGAGATACAGATGCGGGGGAAATAAGGACTGATGGACACTGGGGAGAGAAGGACAGACAGTAATTGGGGACAGAAAGACAGACAGAGGGACACTGGGGAGAGAAGGAAGTCCTGACACTGGGTAGAGAAATACACACAGTTGGTCATAGGGGAGTGGACTGACAGACACTGGGGAGACAAAGACAGACAGACAGACGCTGGGGAGAGAAGGACAGAAGGTCACTTGGGAGAGAAAAACAGAGAGAGGGACACTGGGGAGAGAAGAACAGATGGACACTGGTATGAGGACAGAACATCACTTGGGATAAGACAGACAGACACTGGGTTGAGAAGGACAGAAGGACACTGGGAGTGAAGGACAGACCGATGGACACTTTGGAAAAATAGGACAGAATGATGGACTTGGGGAGACAAGGACAGGCAGATGGACACCGGGGAGAGAAGGACAGACAGATGGATAATGGGGAGAGAAAAGTGGACAGACATTTCGAGAGAAGAATAGACGGACATTTGGGAGAGGACAGCTGGTCACTGTGGAGAGAAGGACAGTGTGACTATGGAGAGAGAAAGGTAAACACTGGGGAGAGAAGGAGAGACAGCTGGTCACTACGGAGAAAGGGACAGACAGACACTGGGGATAGGGGGACAGACAGACACTGGGGAGAGAAGTGCAGACGGATGGTCACTGAGTAGGACAGACAGATGGACACAGGTGAGAGAAGGATAGTCGGACACTAGGGAGAGAAGGACAAATGGATGGTCATTGGGGAGAGGACAGACAGACCCTGCAGAGAGAAAGACAGCCACAGGGACACTGGGGTGAGAAGGACATAGTGACTGTGGGGAGAGAATTATGGACACTGGGGAGAGAAGGACAGACAACTGGTGACTGCAGAGAGAAGGACAGACAGATACTGTGGTGAGGAGGACAGAAAGACACTGCGGAGCGAAGGACATTGTCACGGGGGAGAGAAAGACAGAAGTACACTGGGGAGAAAAGGACAGAGGGACACTGAAGAGAGGACAGAAGGTCAATGGGGAGAAGACAGACGGTCACTGGGTAGAGAAGATGGACAGACAGACACTGGGAAGAGAAGGACTGAAACTGGGGAGAGAAGGACAGACAGATGGACACTGGGAAGAGATGAACAGATGGACACTCGGGACATAAGGACAGACGGACCCATGGGAGAGATATACAGCCCGATGATCACTGGACCGAGAAGGACGTATGACACTGGGTTGATAAGGATGGACAGATGGACACTGGGAGGAGAAGGACAGTCAGACACTGGGGAGAGGACAGATGGTCTCTGGGGAGAGAAGGACAGACAGACACTGGTTAGAGAAGGGCAGACGGATACTGTGGAGAGAAAGACGGACAGAGGGACAATGAGGAGAGAAGGACAAATGGACACTGGGGAGAGAATGGTGGACACTGGGGAGAAGGACAGACAGATGGTCACTGGCGAGAGAAGGACAGACAGACACTAGGGCGAGAAGGGCAGACAGACACTGCAGAAAGACAGACACACATACACTGGGGTGAAGAGGACATAGTGTCTATGGGGAGAGAATGATGGACACTGGGGAGAGAAGGACAGACAGATGGACACTGGGAAGAGAAGAACAGATGGACACTGGGGACATAAGCACAGATGGATCCTTGGGAGGGAAGTACAGACGGATGGTCACTGGAGCGAGAAAGATGGATGGACACTGGGTTGAGAGAATGACGGACAGATGGACACTGGGTGGAGAAGGACAGTCGGACACTGGGGAGAGGACAGATGGTCACTGGGGAGAGAAAGACAGACAGACACTGGGGAGTGAAGAAGAGATGGACACTGGGGAGAGAAGAAAGATGGACACTGGGGAGAATGACTGACAGACACTTGGGACAGAGAGACAGACAAAGGCAAAATGGGGAGAGAAGTACAGAATTCACTGGGGAGAGAAACACAGATGGACACTGGGGAGGGAAGTACAGATAGACATTAGGGAGAGAAAGACCGATGGACAGACACTGGGGAGAGGAGGACAGATGGACACTGAGAAGAGAAAGATGGATGGACACTGGCAAGAGAAAAACAGACAGAGGGACATTGGGGAGACAAAGACACAGTGACACTGGTGTGCGAAGTATAGACGGACAATGGGGAGAGAAGGTCTGATGGATGGTCACTTGGTGGAAAAGGACAGACGGACACTGGGGTGTTGAGTACAGATGGACACTGGGGAGAGAAGTACAGATGGATGGTCACTTGGGGGAGAAGGACAGATGGACACTAGGGAGTTAAGTACAGATGGACACTAGGGAGAGAATGTCAGACAGATACTGGAGAGAGAAAGACAGAGGGTCACTTGGGAGAGATTAAGAGACAGCTGCTCACTGGGAGAGTAGGATAGACAGAAACTGGGTAGAGAAATACAAATTCACTAGGGAGAGAGGGACAGATGGGAACTGATGAGAGAAGGACAGAATGTCCCTGGGAGGAGGACAGACAGACACTGTGTAGAGAAGGAGCAATGGACACGGGGGGAGAATGACAGACAGACGGACACTGAGAAGAGAAGGACAGAAGGAAGCTGGGGAGAGAAGGACAGACAGACACTGGGGGGGTAAGGACAGACAGATGGTCACTCGGGAGAGACAGACAGACGCCCACTGGGAAGAGAGCAGACTGACACTTGGAGAGAAGGACGGACAGACAGACACTCGGGAGAGAAGGACAGAGTGACTACGAGGAGAGTAAGATGGACACAGGGGAGAGAAGGACAGACCGATGCACACTAGGGAGAGCAGAACAGAAGGAAAATCGGGAGAGGAATACAGTCAGACACTGTGGAGAGAAAGATCGATAGACAGACACTGGGGAGAGAAGGATAAAAGGAAACTGGGGAGAGAATGATAGACAGAACCTGGGGAGAGAAAGACAGTCAGACACTGGGTAGAGAAGACAGACAGACACTCCAGAGAGAAAGACAGACAGAGAGACACTGGGGAGAGAAGGGCAGAGTGACTATGAGAAGAGAAAGATGGACAATGGTGAGAGAAGTACAGACAGATGGTCACTGGGGACAGAAGGACAGTCAGACCCCTGGGAGAGAAGGAAAGAAGGCCACTGGGGATTGGACAGACAAACACTATGGAGAGAAGGATAGACAGATGGACACTGGGAAGGGAAGGATAGTAGGAAACTGGGGAGAGAATGACAGACAGACACTGGGGAGAGAAACACAATCAGACATTGTGGAGAGAAGGACGGACGAACACGCTGGAGAGAAAGATGGACAGAGGGACACTGAAAGAGAAGGACAGACAGATGGACACTGGGCAGAAATGGACAGAAATTCACAGGGGAGAGAAGGACAGATGGACTCTTGGTAGAGAATGTCAGATGGACACTGGCAAGAGAAAGACAGACAGACAGACACTGTGGAGAGAACGACAGAGTTACAGTGGGAAGTAAAGGACAGAATGTTACTGGGGAGAGTACAGATGGACAGTGGGTAGAGAAGGAAGGATAGTTGGACATTGGAGAAGAGGACAGACAGATACGGGGGAGAGAAAGACAGACATATGGACACTTGGGAAATTAGGACTGATGGACACTGGTGTACGAAGGATAGACTGACACTAGGGAGAGGACAAATGGGTGGTCACTGGGGAAAGAAGGAAAGAGGAACATTGGGTAGAGAACGACAGAAAGATGGACAATGGGGGGAGTAGAACAGACGAACACTGGGGAGAGAAGTACAGACGGACACTGGGTAGAGAATGACAGATAGATGGACAATGGGGAGAGAAAGACAGGCAGATGGTCAATGGGGAGAGAAGGACAGACAGACACTGGGGAGAAATGGGCAGACGGACACTGCAGAGAGAAAGACAGACACAGGGACACTGGCACGAGAAGGATATAGTGACTATGGGGAGAGAATGATGGACACTGGGGAGAGAACGACAGACAGCTGGTCACTGCGGAGAGGACAGACAGATACTGGGGTGAGGAGGACAGACAGACACTGGGGAGAGAAGGACATTGTCACTGGGTTGAGAATGGCAGAAGTACACAGGGGAGAAAAGGACAGAGGGAAACTGAAGATAGAGGGACAGAAGTTCACTGGGGAGAAGACAGACGGTCACTGGGTAGAGAAGACAGACAGACAGACACTGGGAAAAGAAGGACCGACACTGGGGAGAGAAGGACAGACAGATGGACACTGGGAAGAGAAGAACAGATGGACACTGGGGATATAAGGACAGATGGACCCTTGGGAGAGAAATACAGATGGATGATCACCGTAGCGAGAAGGACGGAAGGACACTGGGGAGTGATGTACAGAATGACACTGTGGAGAAAACGAAAGATGGACACTGGGAAGAGACGGACTGACAGACAGTTGGGACAGAGTGAAAGACAGAGGGACACTGGGGAGAGAAGAACAGATGGACACTGGGGAGAGAAAGTCAGACAGAGGGCCACTGGGGAGAGAAAGACATAGTGACACTGGGGAGTAAAGGACAGAAGGTCACTGGGGAGAGGACAGATGGACTGTGGGTAGATAAGGAAGGATAGACAGGCACTGGGAAGAAAACGCCAGACAGACACTGGGGAGAGAAGGACAGAGAGCTGGTCACTGGGAGGGAAGGACAGACGGACACTGGGGAGAGAAGTACAAAGTCACTGGGGAGAGAGGGACAGATGGACACTGAGGAGAGAAGGACTGAATATCACTGGGGGAGAACAGACGGACACTGTGTAAGAATGACATACAGACAGATACTCAGAAGAGAAGGACAGATGGACACTGAGGCAAGAAGGACAGACAGACACTGGGAAGAGAAGGAAAGTAGGAAACTGGGGAGAGAATGACAGACAGACACTGGGGATAGAAGGACAGATGGATGGTCACTGAGGAGAGAAGGACAGATGGACACTGGTGAGAGAAGCATATTCTGACACTAGGGAGAGAAGGAGAAATGGATGGTCACTGGGGAGAGAGGGACAGACTGACACTGAGTAGAGAAAGACAGACAGATTTACAATGGGGAGAGAAAGACAGGCAGATGGTCAATGGGGAGAGAAGGAAAGACAGACACTGTGGAGAGAAGGGCAGACGGACACGGCAGAGAGTAAGACAGACACAGGGACACTGGGGCGAGAAGGATATAGTGACTATGGGGAGAGAATGATGGACATTGGGGAGAGAAGGACAGGCAGCTGGTCACTGTGTAGAGGACAGACAGATACTGGGGAGAGAATGATATTGTCAGTGGGTTGAGATTGGCAGAAGTACACTTGGGAGAATAGGATAGAGAGACACTGAAGCTAGCAGGACAGAAGGTCACTGGGGAGAAGACAGACAGTCACTGGGTATAGACGATTGACAGACAGACACTGGGAAAAGAACGACTGAAACTGGGGAGAGAAGGACAGACAGATGGACACTGGGAAGAGAAGAACAGATGGACAATGAGGACATAAGGACAGATGGATCCTTGGGAGTGAAATACCGATCGATGGTCACTGGAGCAAGAAGGACGGACAGACAATGGGTTGAGAATATGGACATATGGACACTGGGTGGAGAAGGACAGTAGGACACCGGGGAAGGGACAGATGGTCACTGGGGAGAGAAGGACAGACAGACACTGGGGAGTGAAGAACAGAACGACACTGGGGAAAGAAGGAAAGATGGACACTGGGTTGAGTAGGACTGACAGACAGTTGGGACAAAGAGACAAGCAGAGGCACACTGGGGAGAGAAGGACAGATAGTCACTGGGGAGAGAAAGACAGACGGACACTGGGGAGGGAAGGACTGTTGGACATTAGGGAGAGAAAGACCAATGGACATACACTGGTGAGAGGAGGATAGATAGACACTGAGAAGAGAAAGACAGATGGACACTGGCACGAGAAATACAGACAGAGGGACATTGGAGAGAGAAAAACACAGTGACACTTGTGAGCGAAATATAGATGGACACTGGGGAGAGAAGGTTCGATGGATGATCATTTAGGGGAGAAGGACAGTCAGACACTGGGGAGAGAAGGACAGATGGACACTGGGGAGAGAAGAATAGACAGAAACTGTGTAGAGAAATACAAAGTCACTAGGGAGAGAGGGACATACGGACAATGATGAGAGAAGGACAGACAGTCACTGGGGAGAGAAGGACAGAAAGACACACTGTGAAGAGAAAGACAGAAGGAAACTGGGGAGAGAAGGACAGACGGACACTGGGGAGGGATTGACAGACAGATGGTCACTGGGGAGAGAAGGACAGACGGCCACTGGGAAGAGAAGGACAGACCGACATTGGGAGAGAAGGACAGACAAACAGACACTTGGGAGAGAAGACAGAGTGACTACGAGGAGAGTAAGAAAGACACAGGGGAGAGAAGGATAGACAGATGGACATGGGGGAGAGAAGAACAGAAGGTCACTGGTGAGAGTAAGACAGTCAGACACTGTGGAGAGAAAGAACGATAGACATACACTGGGGAGAGAAGGATAGAAGGAAACTGGGGAGAGAATTACAGATGGACCCTGGGGAGAGTAAGACAGTCGGATCCTGGGGAGAGAAGGACAGACAGACACTCCGGAAAGAAAGACGGACAGAGAGACACTGGGGAGAGAAGGGCAGAGTGACTACGAGAAGAGAAAGATGGACAATGGTGAGAGCAGGACAGACAGATGGTCACTTGGGACAGAAGGACAGTCAGACCCCTGGGAGAGAAGGACAGAAGGCCACTGGGGAGAGTATAGACATACACTTGGGTGAGAAATACAGTCGGACACTGTGGAGAGAAGGACATACAGACACTCCAGAGAGAAAGATGGACAGAGGGACACTGGGAAGAGAAGGACAGACAGATGGACACTGGGAAGTGAAGGAAAGACAGACACTGGGGAGAGAAGGAGAGAGGGACACTGGGGAGAGAAAGACAGAGTAACACTGGTGAGCAAAGGACACTGGAGAGAGAAAGACAGATGGATGGTTACTGGGGAGAGAAGGACAGATAGACACTTGGTAGAGAACAACGGACAGATGGACAAAGGGAGGAGAAGGACAAATGAACACTGCGGAGAGAAGGAGAGAAAGAAACTAGGGAGAGAAGGACAGATGGATACTGGGCAGAGAAGCACAGACTGTACTGTGGAGAGACGGACAGACAGACACTCGGGAGAGAAGGACAGATGGACACTGGTTAGAGAAATGCAGACAGACACTGCGGAGAGAAAGATGGACAGAGGTACAATGGGGAGAGAAGGACAGAGTGACTATTGGGAGAGAATGGTGGACACTGGGGAGAGAAGGAAAGACAGCAGGTCACTGCAGAGAGAGGGACAGACAGACACTGGGGAGAGGAGGACAGACAGACACTGTTGAGTGAAGGATATAGTCACTGGGGTGAGAAAGACAGAAGTACCCTGTGGAGAAAAGGACAGAGGGACACTGAGGAGAGAAGGACAGAAGGTCACTGTGTAGAGACAGACAGACAGATGGACACTGGGGAGTAAAGTACAGAAGGTCACTGGGGAGAGGACAGATGGACCATCGGTATAGAAGGGAGGATAGACGGACATTGGGAAGAGGACAGACAGACAATGGGGAGAGAAGGCAGACAATCATTGGGGAGAGAAGGGCAGATGGACACTAGGGATTGTAGGACAGATGGACACTGGGGAATAAAGGACAGACAGCTGGTCACTCGGGAGATAAGGATAGATGGGCACTCACGAGAGGAGGACAGACAGACACTTGGGAGAGAAGCACAGAGTCACTGGGGAGAGAAAGAAGGACACTGGTGAGAGGACACTGAGGAGAGAAGGAAAAAAGGTCTCTGTGGAGATGACAGACAGACACTGTGAAGAGAAGTACAGACAGACAGACACTGGGGAGATAAGGCAGATGGGACACTGGGGAGATAAAGACAGACGAACACTGGGTAGAGAATGACGTACATATGGACACTGGTGAGAGAATGACATACTGACACTTGGGAGAAGACAGTCAGTCACTGGGGAGAGAAGTACAGATGGACACTGAGGAGTGAAGGACAGAAGGACACTGGGGAGATTAGGACAGACATCTGGTCACAGGTGAGTGGACAGACAGACACTGAGGATAGACGGACACTGGCGAGAGAAGTACAGGCAGATGGACACTAGGTAGACAAGGACATAAGTTCCCTGCGGAGAGAAGACAGATGGACACTGTTGAGGTAAGGACAGATGGATACAGCACAGAAAGAAGGATGGACAGACACTGGGGAGAGAAGGATATAGTCAGTGTGTGACACAATGTGGTGTGAGTAAGACAGATGGACACTGGGAAGAGATGGACAGATAGACACTGTGGATAGAAACACGGACCGAGGGAAACTGCGGACAGAAACAGACTGGCACTGGGATGAGAAGCATAGAATATCATTGGGGAGAGGACAGACTCACACAGGGTAGAGAAGGACGGACAGGTGGACACTGGGAAAAGAATGACAGACGGACACTGGGGAGAGAAGGACAGACAGACAGACACTGGGAAGAGGACAGATGGACACTGGTGAGCGAAGAACAGACGGACATTGGGGAGAGATGTACAGACGGATGGTCACTGGGGTTAGAAACACTGACGGACACTGGTTAGAGAACGATGGATTGATGGACACTGTGGAGAGAAGCACAGATGAACACTGGGGAGAGAAGGACAGATGTACACAGGGAAGAGAATGAGAGACGGTACTGGGGAGAGAAGGACAGACTGATGGACAATGGGGAGAGACATTCAAAATCACAGGGGAGAGAAGGACAGATGGATACTGGGGAGAGAACTGCAGACAGATGGTCACTGGGGAGAGAAGGTCTGATGGACACTGTGGAGAGACATACAAAATCACTGGGGAGATTAAGACAGACAGACACTAAGAACAGAAGGACAGAAGGTCACTGGGGAGAGGACATACAGACACTGGGTAGAGAAGGACGGACAGACAGACACTGGTAAGAGAAGGACAGATGGACACTGCGGTGGTATGCACAGATGGGCAGAGAAGTACAGATGGATGGTCACTGGGGAGAGAAGGACAGACGGACACTGGATAGAAAACTACAGACAGATGGTCACTGGGGCAAGGACAGAGGAACACAGGGGAGAGAAGGTCAGATGGACACTAGGGATTGAAGGACTCACGGACTCTGGGGAGTGAAGTACAAATGGATACTGGGGAGAGAAGGACAGAAGCTTGTCACTGGGGAGTAGACAGACAGACACCGGGGAGAGAAGGACAGAAGGTCCCTGGGGAATAGAAAGATGGACAGAGAGACACTGGGGAAGAAATGACAGACGTACACTGTGGAGAAAAAGACGGATGGACAGACTCTGGGGAGAGAAGGACTGACAGACAATGTGGAGACAAGGACAGATGGACACTGGGGAGAGAAAAACAGACAGAGTGACACTGGAGACAGAGTGACACTGGGGAGAGGATATATGGACCGTGGGTACAGAAGGAAGGATAGACAGGCACGGGGATGAGAAGGAAAGATGGACACTGAGGAGAGAAAGACCGACAGACGGACACTGGGATGAGAAGGACAGATGGATGGTCACTGGGCAGAGTAGGACAGAAGGACACTGGGTAGAGAATGACGGAGAGATAGACAATGAGGAGAGAAGAACAGATGAAAACTGTTTAGAGAAGGACAGACAGATACTGGGGAGAGACGGACAGACCGACCCTGGGGAAAGAAATAAAGATGGTCATGGGTGAGAGAAAGACAGACGGACACTGGGGAATGAAATTCAGACGGTCCCTGGAGAGAGATGGACCGACAGAGACTGGGGAAGGAAGAAAATATGGACACTGAGGAGAGAAAGACAGATGGTCACTGGGGAGATAAGGACAGATGGACACTGGGGAGTGAAGGACAGACATACACTGGGGAGAGAAATACAAAGTCACTGGGGAGATAGGGACAGATGGACACTGAGGAGAGAAGTATAGAAGGTCACTGTAGTGAGGACAGACAGACATTGGGTAGAGAAAGACAGACAGACAGACACTCGTAACAGAAGGACAGACGCACACTGAGGAAAGAAGTATAGACCGACACTGGGAAAGAAGGACGGACAGATGGACTCTGGGGAGAGAAGACAGAAGGTCCCTGGGGAGAGAAATACAGACGGACACTGTGGAGGGCAGGACAGATGGACACTGGGAAGAGAACAAATGCACACTGGGGAGAGAAAGTTGGACAGAGAGACACTGGCGAGAGAAATACAGAGTGACACTGGTAAGAGAAGCACAGATCACTGGGGAGAGGACAGATGGACACTGGTTAGAAAAGGACAGACAGACACATGTGAGTGAAGGACAGACCGATTGACACTATGGAAAAAAGGACAGACCGATGGACACTGGGGAATGAAGGACAGACAGATGGATAATGGGGAGAGAAGGACACACAGAAACTTCGAGTGAATGATAGATGGACAGTGGGAAGAGGACAGCTGGACACTGGGGAGAGAAGGACAGACGGACACTGGCAAGAGCAGGACAGACGGATGTACACTTGGGAGAGATTGACAGAAGGACACTCGGAGAGGACAGTCAGACCCTGGGAGAGAAGGACAGAGTGACAGACGCTGAGGAGAAAATAAAGGACAATGTGGAGAGAATTACAGATGGAAAACACTGGGGAGAGAAGGACAGACAGATACTGGGATGAAGGACAGATGGACAATGGGGAGAAAAAGACAGAGAGACACTGGGGAGAGAAAAACAGAGAATCACTGGGGAGAGAAAGACAGACAGACAATGGGGGGAGAAGGACGGACAGACAGACACTGGGAAGTGAAGGTCTTACAGATACTGGGGAGAGAAGGACAGACAGACAGACATCGGGAAGAGAAGGACAGATGGACACTGGGGAGTGAAGGATAGAAAGACATTGGATACAGAAGGACAGACAGATGTTCACTTGGTAGTGAAGGACAACAGACACCGAGGAGAGGGCAGATGGTCACTGGGGAGAGTAGGAAAGATGAACACCGTGGAGTGAAGGACAGACGGACATTGGTGAGAAAAAGACGGTACTGGGGAGAGAATGACAGAGGTTTGGCAATGGGGAGAGAAATACAAAATCACTGGAGAGAGAAGGACAGATGGATACTGGGGAGAGAACTAGAGACCGATGGTCACTGGGGAAAGAAGGACAGATGGACACTAGGGAGAGAAGTGCAAAATCTATGCAAAGAGGACAGACACTGAGGAGAGAAGGACAGAAGGTCACTGGGGGATAGAAAGATGGATGGATAGAGACTAGGGAGAGACTGACAGACAGACATTGGGAGAGAAAGACAGACAGACACTGTGGAGAGAAGGATAGAGGGATCTAGGGAAGGAAAGATGGTAAGAAGGACACTGGGGAGAGAAAGATGTTCACTTAGGAGAGAAGGACAGACGGACACTGGGTCAAGAATGACAGAGAGATTGACACTTGGGAGAGAAGGGCAGACGAACACTGGGGAGAGAAGAAAAGACAGACACTGGGGAGAAGAGGACAGAATGACACTGGGGAGAAAAGGACGGACAGGTGAACACTGGGACGAGTAGTACAACGGACACTGGGGAGAGAACGACAGACAGACAGACACTGTTAAGAGGACAGATGGACACTGGTGATCGAAGGACAGATGGACATTGGTGAGAATAGGACCGACAGATGTTAACTGGGGAAAGAAGGACAGAAAGACACTGGGTAGAGAATGACAGAAAGTTACTGGAGAGAAGACAGATGGACACTTGGGAGTGAAGGATAGACCGATGGACACGGTGGAAAAAAAGGACAGACAGATGGACACTGGGGAGAGAAGGACAGATGTCCACTGAGGAGAGAAGGAATGAAGGTCACAGGGGAAATGACAGACGGAACTGGGTAGAGAAAGACAGACAGACACTGGGAAGAGAAGGACAAACAGACACTGGGAAGAGAAGGACAGACAGATGAACACTTCCAAGAGAAGGACAGATGGACATTCGAGTGATTCGGACAGACAGACACTGGGGACAGATGTGCAGACGGATGGTCCCTTGGGAGAGAAGAAGAGACAGACACTGGGTAGAGAACAACCCACAGATGGACACTGAGAAGAGAAGACCAGACACTTGCAAAGAAGGAAAGAAAGGTGGACATTGGGAAGAGGACAGATTGATACTGGGGAGTTATGGACAGAAGGTTACTGGAGAGAGAAAGACAGAAGGACACTGAGGAAGGAAGGACAGATGGACTCTTGGAACGAAGTCAGATGGACAGAGACTGGGGAGAGAAGGACAGACAGACACTGTGGAGAGAAATACAGATGGACACTGGGGAATAGAAAGACGGATGGACAGAGACTCGGGAAAGAAGGACAGACAGACATTTGGGAGAGAAATTAAGTGTGACACTGGTGAGCGAAGGATAGATGGACACTGGGGAGAGAAGGACAGATGGATGGTCACCGGGGTGAAATGCACAGATGGACACAGGGGAGAGAAGGAAAGATGTATGGTCACTGGGGAGAGAACGACAGACAGACACTGTGTAAAGAACTATGACAGATGGACACTGGGGAGAGGAGGACAGATCAATGGTCACTGGGGAGAGAAGGACAGATGGACACTGGGGAGAGAAGGACAGATGGATGGTCACCGGGGTTAGAAGAACAGACAGACACTGCGGAAAGAAGGACAGATGGATGGTCACTGGGGAGAGGACAGACAGATACTGTGTAAAGAACGATGACAGATGGACACTGGGGAGAGAAGGAGAGACAGACACTTCAAGAAAAAATAGACAGTCAGTGGGGAGAGGACAGCTTGTCACAGGGGAGAGAAGGAAATATGGACACTGGTTAGAGAAGGACAGAAGGACAGACACTGGGGAGAAAATATAGGACAATGGGTAGAAAAAGACAGATTGATGGTCACTAGGGTAAGAAGGACAGACTGACACTGGTGAGAAAAGGACAGATGGATGGTCACTGGGGAGAGAAAGACAGATGAACACTGGACAGAGAAGGACTGACCGACACAGGGGAGAGAACAGATGGACACTGGGGAGAGAACTACAGACAGATGGTCCCTGGGGAGAGAAGGACAGACCGATAATTGGGAGAGAAGGAGAGATGGACACTGTGGAGAGATGGATGGACAGAGGGACACTGGGGAGAGGACAGAGAGACTATGGGGAGAGAAAGATGGACAATGGGGAGAGAAGGTCAGACGTTCACTGCGGAAGGAAGGAGATAAAGATAGACACTGGGAAGAGTAAGACAGACGGACACTGGGGAGAGAAGGACAGAGTGACACTGGGGAGAGATAAATGGACACTTGCAAGAGAAGGACATACAGACCCTTGGTAGAGAACGATGGAGAGATGGACACTGGGGAGAGAAGGACAGACTTACACTGGGGAGAGAACGACAGACAGTCACTGGGGTGAGAAGGACAGACGCATGGACAAAAGGGAAAGTAGGAGAGAAGGACATTGGGGAGTGAAGGACAGACTTACACTAGGGAGAGAAATACAGACAGCTGTACACTAGGTAGAGAAGGACAGACAGACACTGGGTAGATAAGGACAGATGTGCATTGTGAAAGAAGGATGGAGAGATGTACACAAGGGAGAGAAGGACATAAGGTCACTGAAAAAGAAAGTCAGACAGATACAGGGGTGGAAAGGACAGATAGACACCGAAGAGAAAGATGAATGGACAGACACTGGTGAGTGAAGGATAGATGGACACTGGGAAGAGAAGGACAGATGGACACTGAGGATAGAAAGACGGACCGAGGGAAACTGGGGACAGAAAGACAGAGTGACACTGGAGTGAGGAGGACAAAATCACTGGGGAGAGGACAGACTCACACTAGGTAGTGAAGGATGGACATGTGGCCACTGATAAGAGAAGGACAGACGGTCACTGGGGAGAGAAGGACAGACATACAGACACTGTTAAGAGGACAGATGGACACTGGTGAGAGAAGGATAGACAGACATTGGGGAGAGAAGGACAGACAGACTGTGTGGAGAAAAGTACAGATGGACACTGGGGAATAGAAAGCCGGATGGACAGAGACTGGGGAGAGAAAGACAGATGGACACTGGGGAGAGAAAGCCAGAGTGACACTGGTGAGCGACGGATAGATGGACACTGAGAAGATAAGGACAGATGGATGGTCACTGGGGAGTGAAGGACTGACATACACTTAGGAGAGAAGGACTGAAGGTCACTGGGGACAGGACAGACAGATACTGGGTAGAGAAAGAGAGACAGACAGACGCTGGGAAGAGAAGGACAGACAGTCAGACACAGTGAAAAGAAGGACAGATGGACCCTGGGGTGATTCGGACAGACGGACATCGGGGAGAGAAATACAGACGGATGGTCTCTGGGCAGAGAAGAAGAGACAACACTGGGTAGAGAACAACCCACAGATGGACATTGGGGAGAGAAGGACAGAGGAACACTGGGGAGAGAAGGACAGACAGACACTAGGGATAGAGGTACAGAAAATCACTGCGGAGTGAAGGACAGACTGATACTGGAGAGAGAAAAACAGAAGCTGGTCACTGTGGAGTAGACAGACACACCCTGGGGAGAGAAGGCAGATGGACACTGGGAGAGAAGGACAGACAGACACTGGGGAGAGATAGACAGACAGATGGACATGGGGAGAGAAGTACAGAAAGTTACTGTGGAGAGAAAGACAGAAGGATACTGGGGAGAGAAAGGCAGATATACAGACACTGTGTAGAAAACAGACAGACACTGGGGAGAGAAGGACAGATGGACACTGGGGAATAGAAAGATGGACAATTTGCCACTGGGGAGAGAAGGATAGAGTGAACATTTTGAGAGAAAGGTGGACAATGGGGGAGAAATACAGAGAGACGGACACTGGGGCGAGAAGGACAGACTTACACTATGGAGAGAAAGGAACACATTCACTGGGGAGAGGAGGACACACAGTCACTGGCTTGAGAAGGACAGAAGGATGGACAAAGGGGAAAGAAGGAGAGGACACTGGACACTGGGGAGGGAAAGACAGACTGACATGGGGGAGAGGGACTGAGGGAATCTGGGGACAGAAAGACAAAGTGACACTGGAGTGAGGAGGACAGAAGTTCAATGGGGAGAGGACAGACTCACCCTGGATAGTGAAATACTGACAGGTGGACACTGGGAAGAGAAGGACAGATCGTCACTGGGGAGAGAAGGACAGACAGACAGACACTGTTAAGGGGACAGATAGACACTGGTGAGTGAAGGTCAGATGGACATTGAGGAGAGAAGGACAGACAGACATTTGGAGAGAAATACAGATGGACAATGGGGAATAGAAAGACAGATGGAAGAGACTGGGGAGAGAATGACAGACAGATGGATGGTCACCGGGGTGAGAAGGACAGATGGACACTGGGGAGAGAAGGAAAGATCGATGGTCACTTGGGAGAGAAGGACAGACAGACAATGTGTAAAGAACTATGAAAGATGGACACTGGGGAGAGAATGACAGAACAACACAGGGAAGTGAAGGACAGACGGACACTGTGGAGTGAAGTAGAGACAGACTCTGGGGAGACATGGACAAACAGACAGATACTGGGAAGATAAGGTTAGACGGACAGTGGGGAGAGAAGGACAGACAGACACTGAGGAGAGGAGGACAGATGGACCCTGTGGACAGAAGAACAAAGTCACGGGGAATGAAAAAAGGAAGGACACTGGGTAGATAAGTACAGAGGGACACTGGAGAAACAAGGAGAGATGGACAATGGAGAGAGAAGGACAGAGGGACACTGGGGAGTGAAGGACAGACGGACACTGGGGAGAGAAGGACAGTTGGACCCTGTGGACAAAATAACAAACTCACTGGGGAATGAAAGATCGAAGGACACTGGGGAGATAAGTACAGAGGGACACTGGGGCAGGAAGGAGTGATGGAAAATGGAGAGAGAAGGACAGAGGGACAATGAGGAGAAAAGGACATATGGACACTAGGGAGGGAAGGACATACGGACATTTGGGAGAGAAGGACAGACGGTCACTGGGGATTTAAGGACCGAGGGACACTGGGCAGAGAAGGACAGAAGGTCACTGGGTAGTGATGGACATATGGACACTGGGGGGTGAAGGACAGAAAGTCACTGGGCAGAAAAGGACTGAAGGAAACTGGGGAGAGAAGGACAGACAGTGGCTGGGCAGAGAAGGACAGTCGGATAGACAATGGGGAGAGTAGGCCAGATGGACACTGTGGAGAGGACAGGCGGTCACTGCAGAGAAGGACATATGGACACTGGGGAGAGGACAGATGGACATTGGGCAGAGAAAGACCTACAGACACTGGGAGAGAAGATAGACATTGGGGAGAGAAGGACAGAGGGACCCTGATGAGAAAAAGGCAGAGCAAAACTGTGGAGACAAGGAGGGAGGGACACCGGGGAGAAAAGGACAGAGCAACACCAGGGAGAGAAAGACAGATGGACAGACACTGGGAAGGGAAGGACAGATGGACACTGGCGAGGGGACAGATGGGCACAGGGATAGAAGGACAAACGGACACTGGAGAGGGAAGCACAGACAGATACTGAGGCGAGAAGGACAGACAGCTTGTCACTGGGGAGGGAACGACAGACGGACACTGGGGAATGGAGGACAGACAGTCACTGAGCAGAGAAGGACAGACAGACACCGTGGAGAGAAGGACAGACAGTCACTCGGGAGAGAAGGACAGTCTGATGGACAATGGGGATAGTAGGCCAGATGGACACTGGGGAGAGAAGGACAGACTGTCACTGCAGAGAAGGACATCTGGACCCCGGGGAGAGAAAGATTGACACTGGGGAGAGAAGGTAGGATTGACACTGTTGAGTGAAAGACTGACACTGTGGGAGGACAGACAGATGGACTCTGGGGAGAGGACAGAGGGACACTGGGGAGAGAAAGATGAACAGACACTGGGAGAGAAGGTCAGATAGAAACTGGGGAGAGAATGACAGATGGTCAGACACTGGGAAGGGAAGGACAGATGGACACTGGTGAGAGAAGGACAGATGTACACTAAAGACAGAAGGACAATGTAATGAAAGGACAAGCGTAATGAAAGACAGAAGGTCACTTGGGAGAGAAAGAAAGAGGGACACTGGGAGAGAAGGACTGACAGACACTGGGGAGAGAAGGACAGATGGACCCTGTGGACAGAAGGACAAAGTCACGGGGAATGAAAGACGGAAGGGCACTGGGTAGATAAGTGCAGAGGGACACTGTGGAGACAAGGAGAGATGGACAATTGAGAGGGAAGGACAGAGGGACACTGGGGATGGAAGGACATAGGGACACAGGAGAGGGAAGGACAGACAGACACTTGTGAGAGATGGACAGACAGTCACTGGGGAGTTAAAAACCGAGGGTCACTGGGGAGACAAGTACAGAAGATATCTGGTTAGTGATGGACATATGGACACTGGGGAGTGAAGGACAGAAGGACACTGGGGAGAACAGCACAGATGGACACTGGGGGGAGAACGACAGAAGGTCATGGGGTGAGAAGGACAGAAGTAAACCGGGGAGAGAAGGACAGAGAGTCACTGTGGAGAGAAGGACAGATATTGTGGATAGAAGGACAGACAGTCACTGGGAAGTAAAGGTCAATCAGATGGACAATGTGGAGAGTTGGCCAGATGGACACTGGCTAGAGAAGGACAGGCCATCACTGCAGAGAAGGACAGATGGACACTTTGGTGAGAAAGACGAAGAGACACTGGGAGAGAAGGACAGATAGACATTGGTGAGAGAAGGACAGAGGGACACTGAGGAGAGAAGGAGAAAGGGACAGTGGAGAGAGAAGTACAGAGCGACACTGTGGAGAAAATGACAGACAGACTCTGGGGAGATAAAGATAAATGGACACTGGGTAGAGAAGGAGAGGGACATTGGGGATAGAAGGACAGACAGATGGACACTGGAAAGAGAAGGACTGATTATCCTGGTGAGAGAAGGACAGATGGACACAGGGATAGAAGGACAAACCGACACTAGGGAGAGAAGCACAGACAGACACTGAGGCGAGAAGGACAGACAGCTGGTCACTGGGGAGAGAACGACAGATGGACACTGGGAAGTGGAGGACAGACAGTCACTGGGCAGAGAAGGACACACGTACAATGCAGAGAGAAGGACTGACAGTCACTGGGGAGAGAAGGTCAGTCAGATGGACAATGGGGATAGTCGGCCAGATGGACACTGGGGAGAGAAGGACAGACTGTCACTGCAGAGAAGGACATATGGACACCGGGGAGAGAAAGATTGACACTGGGGAGAGAAGGAAGGAAGGACACTGGTGAGAGAAACACTGACACTGGGGGTGGACAGACAGATGGACACTGGGGAGAGGACAAATGGACACTGGGGAGAGAAAGATGAACAAACACTGGGAGAGAAGGACAGATAGACACTGGGGAGAGAAGGACAGATGGACACTGAGGAGAGAAGGACAGAGCGACACTGTGCACAGAAGTACAGAGACCACTGGGGAGTGATGCACAGACAGACACTGAGGCGAGAAGAACAGACAGCTGGTCACTGGGGAGAGAATGACAGATGGACACTGGGGAGTGGAGGACAGTTGGACCCTGTGGACAGAATAACAAAGTCACTGGGGAATGAAAGATGGAAGGACACTGGGGAGATAAGTACAGAGGGACACTGGGGCAGGAAGTAGTGATGAAAACAGAGAGAGAAGGACAGAGTTACAATGAGGAGAAAAGGACATATGGACACTAGGGAGGGAAGGACAGACGGACATTTGGGAGAGAAGGACAGACGGTCATTGGGGATTTAAGGACCGAGGGACACTTGGCAGAGAAGGACAGAAGGTCACTGGGTAATGATGGACATATGGACACTGGGGAGTGAAGGACAGAAGGTCAATGAGGAGAAAAGGACTGAGGGAAACTGGGGAGAGAAGGACAGACATTGACTGGGCAGAGAAGGACAGTCGGATGGACAATGGGGAGAGTAGGCCAGATGGACAATGTGGAGAGGAAAGGCAGTCACTGCAGAGAAGGACATATGGACACTGGGGAGAGAACGGATGACACTGGGGAGTGAAGGAAGGAAGGACACTGGTGAGAGAAAGACTGACACTGGGGGAGGACAGACAGATGGACACTGGGGAGATGACAGATGGACATTGGGCAGAGAAGGACGAACAGACACTGGGAGAGAAGACAGACACTGGGGAGAGAAGGAAAGAGTGACACTGGGGAGAGAAGGACAGAGAGACACTGGCGAGAGAAAGATGGACAGACACTGGGAAGGGAAGGACAGATGGACACTGGCGAAAGGAGAGATGGGCACAGGGATAGAAGGACAAAAGGACATTGGGGAGTGAAGCACCAACAGACACTGAGGCGAGAAGGACAGACAGCTCATCACAGGGAGAGAACGACAGACGGACACTGGGGATTGAAGAACAGACAGTCACTGAGCAGAGAAGGACAGACGGACACTGTGGAGAGAAGGACAGACAGTCACTCGGGAGAGAAGGACAGTCTGATGGACAATGGGGATAGTAGGCCAGATGGACCCTGGGGAGACAAGGACAGACTGTCACTGCAGGGAAGGACATCTGGACACCGGGGAGAGAAAGATTGACACTGGGGAGAGAAGGTAGAAAGGACACTGGTGAGTGAAAGACTGACACTGGGGATGGACAGACAGATGGACTCTGGGGAGAGGATAGAGGGACACTGGGGAGAGAAAGATGAACAGACACTGGGAGAAAATGACATATAGACACTGGGGAGAGAAGGACAGAGGGACACTGAGGAGAGAAGGACAGAGTGACACTGTGGAGAGAAGGACAGAGACCACTGGGGAGAGAAAGACAAATGGACAGAAACTGGAATGGGAAGGACAGATGGACACTGGCGAGAGAAGGATAGACGGATCTGTGGACATAAGGACAATGTAACTGTTTAATGAAAGACAGAAGGTCACTTGGGAGAGAAAGAAAATGCGACACTGGAGAGAAGGACAGACAGACACTAGGGAGAGAAGGAGAGATTGACCCTGTGGACAGAAGGACAAAGTCACAGGGAATGAAAGACAGAAGGACACTGGGTAGATAATACAGAGGGACACTGGGGAGACAATGAGAGATGGAGAATGGAGAGGTTAGGACAGAGGGACACTGCAGATAGAAGGACATAGGGACACTATTGAGGGAAGGACAGACAGACTTTTGTGAGAGATGTACAGACTTTCACTCAGGAGTTAAAACCCGAGGGACACTGGGGAGAGAAGGACAGAAGATATCTGGTTAGTGATAGACATACGGACACTGGGGAGTGAAGTACAGACAGACTCTGGGGAGACATGGACAGACAGACAGACACTGGGATGAGAAAGACAGATGGACACTGGGGAGAGAAGGAAAGACATACACTGGGGAGAGAAGGAAAAATGGACCCTGTAGACAGAAGGACAAAATGACTGGGGAATGAAAGACTAGATACTGGGGAGAGAAGGACAGACAGTTTCTGGGCTGTTAAGGACCGAGGGACACTGGGCAGAGAAAGACAGATGATCACTGAGTAGTGATGGACATATGGAACCTGGGGAGTGAAGGACAGATGGACATTGGGGAGAGAAGCACAGATGGACACTGTGGGGAGAACGACAGAAGGTCACTGTGGAGAAGGACAGAGGGAAACTGGGATGAGAAGGACAGACAGTCACCTGGGAGAGAAGGACAGTTGGATGGACCATGGGGAGTGTAGGCCAGATGGACACTGGGTAGTGAAGGACAGACGGTGACTGCAGAGAAGGACACATGGACATCTGGGAGTGAAAGATGAACACTGGGTAGGGAAGAATGGAAGGGCACTGGTTAGAGAAAGACAGACACCGGTGGAGAACAGAGAGATGGATACTGGGGAGAAGAAAGATGGACACTGGGGAGAGAAAGACGAACAGAAACTGGTAGAGAAGGACCGATAGACACTGGGGAGAAAAGGACAGAGGGACACTGGATAGAGAAGGACAGAGGGACACTGAGGAGAGAAGGACGGAGCAACACTTGGGAGAGAAGACAGACACTGGGGAGAGAACGACAGATGTTCAGACACTGGGAAGGGAGGACAGATGGACACTGGGGAGAGAAGGACAGATGGACACAGAAGGTCACTTGGGAGAGTACAGTCAGACACTGGGTAGAGAAAGAAATACAGTTGTAAACTGGGAAGTGAAGGACAGACAGACAGACACTGGGAAGAGAAGGACAGATAGATGAGCAATTGGAATAGAAGTACACATGGACACTGGGGAGAGAAGGACAGACACTGGGGGGCGAAGTAAAGATGGATGGTAACCAAGGAGAGAAGAAAAGAGGGACACTGGGTAGAGATCGACAGACAGATCGACACTGGAGAGAGAAGTAGAGATGATCACTGGGGAGAAAAGGAGATATGGACACTGGGAAGAGAAGGGCAAAAGGACACAGGGGAGTGAAGCACAGGCAGACACTGATGGGAGAATTACAGACAGCTGGTCACAGGGGAGTGAAGGACAGATGGACCCTGAGGAGTGGAGGACAGACTGACACTGGGAAGAGAAGGACAGACGGACACTGTGGACAGAAGGACAATGTCACTGGAGAATGAAAGACGGAAGGACACTGGGGAGAGAAAGAAAGACGGACCCTGAGGAGAGAAGGAAAGACAGACACTGGGGAGAGAAAGACAGATAGCTGGTCACTGGGGAGTGCATGACAGATGGAAACTGGGGAGAGAAGTAGAGATGGACACTGTAGAGAGAAGGGCAGAAGAACACAGGGGAGTGTAAGATAGACAGACACTGTGGAGTAAAGTACAGACAGACACTGCAGAGACAAGGAAAGACAGACACTGGGAAGAGAAGGACAGACGTTCAGTAGGGAGAGAAGGACAGACTGACACTGTGGAGAGAAGGACAGTTGGACCATGTAGACAGGAGGACAAAGTCCCTGGGGAATGAAAGACGAAAGGACACTGGGGAGACAAGTACAGAGGGACACTGGGGAGAGAAGGAGCGATGGACAATGGAGAGAGAAGGACTGATGGACACTGGGGAGAGGACATAGGGACACTATGGAGGGAAAGAAAGACGGACATTTGGGAGAGAAGGACAGTCACTGGGGAGTTAAGAACCGAAGGACACTGGGCAGAGAAGGACAGAAGATCACTGGGTAGTGATGGCCATACGGACACTGGGGAGTGAAGGACAGATGTACACTGTGGAGGGAAGTACAGATGATCACTCGGGATAGATCTCTCTCTCTCTCTCTCTCTCTCTCTCT
>JAOBRD020226600.1:0-35943 GCA_027575215.2 Hydrozoanthus sils
GTTAGTTCATTTTTATTTGAATTCTGCCTCATACGTCAGTTAGCTTCTCGTATTTCACAACCGTTATAAACATTTTAGATTTGTAACACGCCAATTTTGTACGTCATCACCTGAAGAAGGCTGGTTTGGCCTGCTGAAATATAGTGGATTACAAAAAATCTTTAACGTTGTGTCGTTATTATGGCTACCTTGTTATAACAATCACCTACACTGAACAGAGCAAGTAGGCAAGTTTTGTATTTCTTTTATAAGATAAGCCACACAAATAGCCGATAAAGGTTTGCGATGACCTAAGCAGATACAGCCAATCAGAACAAGTGTTATATCTTCTTTATTTAATAATGTTTGAGTTATCTTTGTCAATATCATAAAATGGATAAAGTATAGGCATTAGTTAAGTTACAATGCTCAAAAATTTTTGGTAGCTATAAAATCGGCTAACGTTTTCGATCATTTAGTTAATCATCATAAGGCTAAATGTCATTATAATAGTGATCACCCAGTTTTGTCAGTACGGCAACCCCGTTAATACGGCCACCTCGTTATTACGCTCATTTTTTTGTTGGCCCGTTGGTGATTGTATTAACTGTTCCATTCTATGTATGTTCAGGTTTAAAATTATTTGTTTCAGTCACAACATTAAGCTTTTGAGTAGCTTAAAGTGCCTATAACATGAAATATTTTATTACGTCAGCGGAAAGACCTTGCTAAATGAAGAATAGCGGCGAAAAATCATTATCGTCCCTAAAGCTTTTCCCTATGTGCTGTTCCGACTGTATCCACAACATAGGGAAAAGCCCGGCCTGGGAACGATGTTGGTGTAAAATTTTTGTCATAATCTGTTATGGTTCGCGAGATATTAACACTTCATGTTTTCATTTTATGACGTTAGTTATTGGATAGGCAATTTTTTTTTATTCTTTTTAAATCTTCTGCCAATCAATAACCTTTGGATGAGTTTAAGCCAAACTTGGGCTGATGATGTATCTCGAGATATTCTTTAGAATAATTTCTAATTCGCGACCAAAGGTTGAGGATTGGCAGCAGATTTCAAAAACTTGAAAATTTACCTGTCCAACAACTGACGTCATCAGTTGAACATCTGCGGCGAAAGCAAAAAATTATTGGGGGCGGGGGGCACAATTGAAATTTTAATAGTTTGTCGTTAGATCTGAAACTCATATTCAAAAGTTATTGTGGCTAACCAAATAATTATTGGAGGGGAACCTGGCCCCCCAACCAAATTATTGGGGGGCAGTGGTTACCCCCGCCCCCCCCGGTTCCGCCGCCCATGTTGAAACAATAATGTTAATCTCTCAAGAACCATAACAGTTTTTGACAAAACTTATTCACCCCTGTTTCTCATTTAGAAAGATATATCCACTGTACTGATGTAACAAAGTATTTCATGTCATAGGTACTCTAACTCGGAATTAAAGCTTAAGTTCGAATAGAGCTTAAGCTAGGAATCATCCACATGCGTAGTACTACAAAACCTCGTTTATTACTAAGACACTTTTACTTGTTCCTACACATTTGTTACTGTTTCTGATTTGAAATCGTTTTCAGCTAAATTGATAAAACATTGTGAAATTTTATATGAAAAACACTTTTCTTTGATTTGCTTTTGCAAAACTCAGCAGCATTCTAGTGTCTCCCTCGAGTCAAGGTCGAAAGCTGGCCTTGCTGATATCGATCTACATAGTTTTGACTACAGATAAAAAGAATCTCTTTTGCCCCTGAGACAATGGGTTCCATTTACTACGCACCAGTAGAAGCTCGTTCGATATCTAAATTATATTAAGGTCAGTTTGCTGATGGTTAAAATGTTGTGCATGGCATTTCTAACAGGCGCTATTAAAAGGCAAAGGCAGTTATTAAGACAAAGATTTCATAATAGGACTTTTGTTTTTTTAATATAGCTGTATATGGTTAGTTTAGCAATGGTTGAAACATTTAAGTAATTATCGAATTCATACGAGTTTAGCAAACGAGCCAATATTGTGTTAAATGGTACGGAATCATGCTCGACCTATTTCAGCCAATAACGAGTTATAAACAAAGACACTATACGTGGAATTAGCTTACCCTGAGTTGCGGGCAGATTATAACAGCTTTGTTGCTATATGTTAACCCTTGAAGTGCTAGAATTTATCTTCTTACACTTGTAAAGGCTCTTTGGTTTTGCGACGACCAACCCATCTTGCTCATCACGCTTATTTGTTTTGATTGTACATCTTTATTGTCTTTGATAGTATTTAAATATTTTCATTGTACCGCGATTTTCAATATTACCGCTGCAAAGTGAATTAACATCTGCGGACAGGCTATTCACAAACTATCATTACAGTTTTTATTGTGTATGAGAAGGACACGCCATTTTGGGAAAACAAAAAGCCAACGAGTTGTCAAATATGTTGAACGAATGGATATCTATTCAGTCCTTTTGGTTTATAAATGGTATACCGCTGAAAGCACACTTTGCCTACAGGGCATACAAAGAGGAGACTAGAATTGTTCTGCGGGACTGAATAAAAAGATGTTGAACTTAAGATGCCCTGACTTTATAAGCTTTCAGTTACTTTCTACTCTAAAAAACCTTTCAAGCCTATCATTGAATTACTGATGTTGTCTGCACGTCATGACATAAAAAATCCGAGTTCTCTTTATTCCAAATTATAAAGCTGAAACAGAAAAATATTTGATTTACAAAAGGATGTACAAGCTTGATTTTATCCTATCCAAGTTTGTGTTAAAAACTTCAAAAAACAAAACTGTACGATAAAACCGCAGTTTTCGAAGTCTATAATGTCGTGCATACCACCTCGAACTCTAGAAAGGACACGAAATAATAGTAGTACATAATTCAATAGTCAGTCCATAGAACAGCACTGCCACGAACAACAGAAAAATTCAAGATGTGGAGGACACAGACACTTAACAATTTAGTTATAAGATTACGTATTTCAATATTCAAACATTTTAGTGCTTTGCAACGCTAACTATAAATCATGAAGAAGGCCGAGATTTTTTCACAAACCGGAACAAAATTCAAATGTGAAATGGCCAAAATTAACATACAGCTCCTGGCTGCTATGTCTAAAAAGCACACAAACCCAGTTTTTAGCTCGCTCAAGGACAGAATTTGCCTTAGTGTATTTATAAACCCAAGCCCTATGTTATCAAGAAGGGTCGTTTTGCATGAAACCGAGAGCATATCCGGGGTTGTTGCCACGTAAAGAAAATCATATATTGAATATCGGATTTGGGGCTTAGAATAAAAGTGTCACCCTTCAGTCTATCATCATTTTAAGAATCATTTGTATTTTTCAACTGAATAACAAAAGGAGATAAAAAAAAAAGACGACTCACTCACCTAATTTCTCTTAACTCTTCGTTAGTTTGGAATTAGTGAGTTTTCACAATTGACGGACACGCAAGTTGGTCTATGTTCGGTTTGAAGTACCACAAACTCATCAACTAAATAACACTTTCGCCTTTATTTCATTTACAAATCATTTGGTCCAATATCACGCTTTGTATTACTGTATAATGAGTCACTCCTTTGGCACCGAAGAGATAAGCCATTCACTGCATGCGTCACGAATTAACCTGGCTGAGAAAAGGCTCCAAATTGCTCCACACGCACGATTGACTAAACTGTACAAAACCTGCGTAAAAGAAATCGTCACGTTTTCGTCATTAAGTTCAGTTAGATTATAAACGGAAAGATTAACGTTTTCTTGCTAATCACGAGAAAGAACGAAAGTTTAGGACAGAAAGATGAGCTCTATAAACAATGCACACAAAGTTCTCAGGCCAAAATTTATACAACTATATTGTGCATTAATTTTACAAAAAGTAGCACTTTGATTTAAGAGCCTTCTGTTTCACCCTAAAACAAACAATTTGATGGCCGAATGCTGGTTTAGAAAAGAAGGATTTCCAAGAAGGCAGTGGAAATGATAAGTTATGAGCGAGATTGCCATTACTTCTAGGGCCTTTCGCCAATGGATGCTTTTCGGAAAAATGACTCATTGCCTATATTTGGTGAACTAATGCAAAAAATTTCTTATATAGTCCAACAGGAAAACGAACAACCAGGGATCGAAAAAAAAACAAGTAACGGTTCCTTGACTGGCATGCTAAAAAGAGAAAATGCTGGGCTTGTGAGAGAGAACGAAGAGGTGAAACGGCAAAAAAATCAAATGAAGCACATCCTTGAGGAGAAAGACCGGGAGATTGACCGACTAAGTGAGAAGCTGTCTGTATCGAGGTCAGAATTGGACACCAACTTGAGAGCTCTAAAGGAGATCGAGGGTATAGCGGAAAAACTGAGAGCTGAACTTGAAAACAAAGAAACTAAAATTACAAGCTTGGTCAGTGATCGAGATACACTAAGGAAAGAAAACGACAGACTTACAAAAGAACTCGAATCCTTGAGGCTGCAAAGTGGAGTTGAGAGGGATGCACACGAGTCGCTTGCAAAGGAATTCGAACGAAGTCAGAAAGTGATCAAGAGCCTTGAAAACAGATTGGAAAGTAAGACGAATTTGATGAAAGAAAAGCAAATACGTCTAGATACTTTAGAAGCGAGAACTGCAAAACAGGAGGAGGAGTTAAGGCTTGTGAAAGGAAAATGCAGCAACACAAAGCAGTCTTCAGTTGAACTCGAAGACAGCAAACAAGTCGTTCGGAGTTTGGAAAACCTGTTAAGTTCTAAAGAGGATGTGTTAAAGGAAAAGGAAAAGTGTGTTCGTGTTCTCTACGAAGAAAACAAAAAATTGAAGCAAGAAGGAGACCATCTCACTTGCGAGAACCAGAAAATGAACAGTTTGTACAAGTCTGTTAGCAAAGCCCTTGAAGAGAGCAGGAAAACGTTGCAGGTAAATTTTGTCTTCAAATAAATTGAGGTAAATTAACACCAACTTTAATATAACACCATTTTTCTGATGCAAATTTTTACTCGTTCCAGTCCTTGAGGTCGAGCAACGCTAGTTTTTCCCAACAAAGGACTTCAAATGCTCTCTATTGCACCAACACCGTCGAATCCACCTCAACTTACAGTCCTGGGCCGAGTTACGATTATCCCTAATCTCGGTAGGCTGCGAGCCGGCTCTCGTGAAACTGGGAAGCGAGCCACTAAGGGGAATGCGGCTCGCAGGCTATAATCTAGGGTTAATTACCATGACAAACAATATGTTTTGTTAATATAGTTAACCTAGGATTATCGCTAATCAACCTTTGAACAACTCGGCCCTGGTTTTCTATGAAATCTCACTTACGGTTCACTTCTGACACCATGTACAAAGCTTGAGCTACTCTCAAGATGGCGGAACAACACAACAACTTGCAACCGAACCCTCACGGGACTCGTGCACAGACTCTCTTACTCATCTACTAATGTCAATTCTATAATGCATGCCTATGCTTTATTGACGAGTGACGGTAAGGTTCGATCCAGCTCCTGAAACCATGTACAAAGCTTGAGCAACTTTCAAGATGGCAAAATAACAGAAAAACGTGCAACCGAACCCGTGACTCGTGCACATTCTCTAACTCAACAACCATCGTCACAGAAACGAGTAAAGATGTGCATTAGAAAAATGATGTACAGACTTGTGAGGGGCTAGAAAAAATATACTTTTTCGCAGAAGAACATTGGAGTGGTATACTGAATTTGATTTATAAAAGTTCTTATGTAAACAGGGCTCCATTGGGAGTTCTAACAGTCTAACACTAACAGATTTTTAGTTTTCACAGGTTCTTATACATGGACTTTCTCTTTGTTGCAACTATCACCTAACCTTAGCGTTCTTGATTTGCTTTATGAAATGCAGAATCAAAAAGATGAAAATGACAGTCTGTCGGCCAAGCTGGATGAGGAGCGAAAGCGAGTTGGCTACCTTGAACGAGAGAACACTCGTCTAAGTATCGAGATAGATTGTCTCCAGTTACCAGCGGAAGACAACGGTGTTGGTGGATATCAGGAAGTTGACATTTTGGTAATATATCCTGGCAAACCGGTAAAAATAGAGCATTAAGAATAAAAGTTTGTGCCTTAATTGAAAATGTTTTTGCATACTACACGAAAAATTCAACTTCCAAGATTTCTCTTTTTCTGTAGGAAGCCTTTATCAAAAATATGAAAAATAGTGGCTATTTCAGGTATATTTCTATAACAAAAACCGTTTGTATGACAGACATTGGTTATGAAAGAAAGTCACTTAGGGGGAAGTGAGTAAATTATTTTATTGAGCTAGAAAGAATGATGCTAGAACCGAAGAAGTATGTAATCGATGATGCAGTATAAACACGTGTTGTCTCCATTTACAGAAGGAACATCTAATATCCAAACGGCAAGAGTGTCAGGCACTGAAACTGGAGATGAATTCAAGAGACAAGGAACACGAAGCTGACATGCGCGAGCTCCAGCAACAGTTAGAAGCACTGAAAGAAACAAAGAGAAAGCTAGATGCCACTGCTGCTACACAGCTATGTTTCGTGATAAAGGTGGAAGAAAATGGCGAAAGTAGAAACGAATCTGTGACAAACACTGTACCACAAAGAACAGGTAAATGTGAGGCAAGCATGAAGTTAATAACTTTTGTTTTTGTTTTGTTTTTAAAACATTTTTAACGGAGGAACAGACAATAGGACTCGAGGTGCCCTTCGAGGTCTGCCATCCGGGACCTAGCTTCCTTACACCAGAAGACGTGAAGGTTTAACTGTTTGCAGATGTTAGAGCAAAAGTAACACCTTCTCCTCAGTAATTTAAAACCCTGAGTGAAGGTCTGGCACCGGGAATCGAACTTGGGCCTCCCGCATGCCAGACTGGCGCCTTACCAACTGGGCTATATAGCCAGGCGGCGTTGACTAGCTAGTTGGATATATTTCGTTATCAGAGGATTTTAATTTTGATTGGATTTCAAATAAGGAGTGTAAGAAACCTCTTTCGGTCATCACCAAAATGAGTTTTGAACTAATAATCTGAATCACTTCTTAATAAAGATGGGGAGAAGCAAGAAAGCTAGAGGGAAGGGGAAGGAACAACAAAATTCTCAAATGCATTAACCGAAATCTGAACAAGATTGGCTGTGTTGTTTCAAGGTGTAAGTGTTTGAAGGTTTGTAGTTCTTTGGGGGGAATAACATTCATTAATATGAACTGAAAAACAAAAGTTAGCTAAATAAACATTCTACTACATTTATGACATAGTCTTAGCAAGCTACGGGGTAATTGGGTAGGTCTATCTCTTGGTTCACTTCCCTAAAAATTGTTCTTTGTAGAGACCAAAAATGGCAAGCAATTGTCTGGAGAAGACACTCGTGAATGGTTAGGTGACTTCCTGCAACAGTTGGCACAAGAGATGGAGAAACTTCAAAACGAGGCTGACAATTGTATCCAGACCTCCGAGACCATTGCCACCATCCCGATAGATTGCACCTGGAAAAGGACTGAGATTGAGCAACTGTTTGATAAAGCTCGCGTTTTACTAGACGCTTTTTGCGATAGTGCTCGAAGCTGCCAAAAGAGGAAAACTGAGATCAGAAAGCGTTTGTTTCAAGACAAAATAAAAGTGATTGTACAGCGGATTAAGGATGGACAACAAACTCCCAGCAATCACGGAGAGGAAGAGCTTCCAATGAAGAGACCACACGTGAACACACATAGTGAATCAGATGGCGGCGGTATTGAAAATGATGCGACTGAAACCCCGATAATATCTGGGAACAATCAACTTCCTACACCGCCCATGGCAATGGAAAACAAGTCTTGTCAGACTTCAGAGATTGCGCCCGAGATGGTGGACGAGTATTCATGCAATGAGCGGATGGAGATGTCATGGGACAGCTATCCGGAAAGTGCTGCCTTCAAGGCATACAGGTTGGAAATTGATGCCATTGTGGAACAACTCGACCGGGAAAGGGAAGAAGCTGTGCTTCTTAATCAGGAAAAGGAGAGATTTCTTCTGAGAAAAAGGGAGGAACTAGAAGAACTGAAACGGGAACAAGAAACTATCAACAAACGTAAGAGAACTGAACTTGCAACATATATTCAAAACTTCCTTACTTCTCAGTTAAGTGGAGATCCGAATGAAGGTGTATCCGAGGACGCATCTGATCCCAAGAAAATTGTCATTACGAGTGTTGAAGAAATGAAGGAAGTAATGAGAGGACTTCTCCACGAAAATAGCAAAGAGTTGAAACAAATAATCCAGTTGGCTAACACAAATGTGGTTCCCGCAACCAACCAAGAACCACAACGCCAACTTTATGAAGGAAACGAAAACTCGGATGCTGCAGAAGTGGAATCAAAATACCGCTCCTTGGGGAAGAACGCTATTAAAGACTTGGACATCATGAAATATAAAATTGAAGATGTGCAAAAAACGATCAAGCAGTTTACCTCTTCTATTTCATCCAATTATCGCAAGCAGGACACAATAAAGTCGCAAATAAACTTGTTGGACGAAGAACTTAAAGAAAAAACATCGCAGTATGAAATCAAGTTTCGAGATTTGTCCAAAATAGCGCAAGATGCCTTCGATCAAGAAGCTCATATACGCAGCCGATTAAACGCTTTGGCTTGCGAGAAGGAAGTGATAAATGCCGAGCTGAGAGAAGTATTCGATTCCCTTAAAGAGAAAGATTTGGAGCTGGTGGCTAGCGCACAAGAGTTACAGGGCCTGCAAGCCAAACATGACAAGACACAAAGCGAGCTACAGAAAAAAATTGAATCGCTAGAACAAGAGAATGAGAATCTTTGGCACGATTATAAAGAGGCAAGCGACAAGGCTGAACAGAGTAGCCTCGAGTGCAAGAGCGCGGTTGATCAGCTTACTGTTGCACGAGGTTACCTGCTGAACCTATTTGAAAGCTTGAGTAACGTCGACGACGGTTTGCAACAAGCCCGCGATATGGGTCTTTACGAGTAACGTTGGCCATAGACTGACTATTTTCATGTTCTACGTTTGATCTTTGTAAGATATTATATGTATATCAAAACTTTAAGAGTTGCAAATAAAACAACAGTAAGAGGATGGGGAAGGTGAATGTCTTTTTATCTCGATTCCGAATACCGTTTCTTTGAGTGACATCATATATAACAGAGCTACAAATTGATAACTCAAGAACACGACCGATTCCGAGTTAACAAATGAAGGACTCGATGATCTGTGATTTGTGAGCACTGCAACCGCTTAAAGCTAAACCAAAAAAAAACTTAACGTATCTAGACGACTAAGAGTAAGATGCGTAAATGAACAAAACTACAAGACCAGGTTGTTCAAGAGGAGGTTTTAAATTCCTAACCCTCTCTTGAGTTTTCAACGGTTAAATAATAGACCCTACATTCGACAATGAGTACGAGTTTTTCCCATTCGTCATACCGTGCGTGCAGGAAATCACGCACGGGTTTCTATGAAGAAACGACAAGATTTTGGAAGCACAACGAGATGGCGCGACTTCTTCGCATGCGCAGTATGACGAATGTGAAAAACTGGTACTCGTTGTCGAGTCTAAAGGTCTCTAGTGCAACAAAGTGCAAGTCTTCGTACAATTTGTGGGTTCTCTCATTACATAACTGTGAACACCAACTAGCAACATATTCTATGAAGACTTTTCTTTATTACGTCAAAAAGTATGCCCAATACAGTAATCAATAACCGTGTCTCATGGTAAATCAGTGTTTAGGCTTTCACTTGCAGAAAAAAGGAGCGATAAATTATAATTTACCAACAGTTCCTAGCGTACGAAGAAATTCATATTAAAACCTTACAGAGGATCAACGAGTACTTACACTTAGTCCCGTTAATATATATTGAATAACAATCTTATTTTTTGAATCTTTCGTACAGTTGGGTCACTTTAAGCTCAGCCCACGCGAAAGGAAGCAATTCATTGTTAGTGATACCAGCTCGGCTACGCGCAATTTGATTGGTTTAGAAATAGTCATATTCTCAGCACTGATCAACTTAGTGCTGAAAAAAAAGCTTAGATGTTAAGAAATGCTGTAGGAGTGAAAGAGTTAAGGTGCGAGTACAAATGTCTTTCTTTTCTGGTTCAGTATTTTTGCTAATGCGTCACTGCCTCCGAGAAAATCTCAAATAAAAGTTGCCGAACACGCGAAAAATCGGCCGAGCTCTCTGCCACAGCAAATTTTGCTAATGCCCTACAAAGGCTGGCCGCTCACAGCAAATTCGTACTGCTATAGATTTTACCACATAAGTGTAACACCACTGCTTCTGTCAGATTTGAAATTCTTGTGATCCTCTCTTCACGGTTTCTGAGCATTTTTAAATTTATCTGGCGTTAGGAATTATGGATGAATATTCATGACTGGACTGATTTATTAACATCGCTCCATTTTCGAAGTTTAAGCTACACCATTTAAAAACTAAGCCACAAGTCAAAACTAAAATATTGGTCGAAAATGAGGATCTTCTGGGGGAGGGCGGTTCCCCGGGCCCCAGTTCCCATCACTCCGCGGTGGACCCCAGTCTCTATCGGCTCTACCAGGTTGAGGAATCCAGTCCCTATCGCCACGTACTGGAGGTCCACGGTCAGGTGGAATCCAGTCTCCATCTGAACGTGGAGGCCAGTTCCCTGGCCTCACATCAGTCTCTGGTCCCTGAAAACGAAATCCAGGAGCTCCAGATCTGGGTCCAGAAAATCCCTCTATTGGTGCTGGTCCGGGAATTACTGGTCCTCCTGGCCCTGACACTGGAGGAATGGGCCCTCCACTGACCGGAACAGGTAATGGGCCAGGTCCCATTGGACCTTGTGGGGTTCTCATGCCTTCAAACCGTGGAACTGGACCTTGGTCTGGGCGAAATGGACCTTGTGGTACTGGGGGCATATGTGCAGGCTGAGGTGGTCCTTGGGTTGGGAAGCCGCTGACTGGCGGATGCTGCGGGCGCATTCCTTCCATAAAGTAAGCTTCCCTTGGCAGGCTGGGAACGAAATGTCTGCCATCCATTATGGGCACATTTCCAAAGGGTCTCTCCCCCGGCATCATAGGATGAGGTGGAACAACCCCTGGTCCCTCCCTCGGAGGGGCTGGGAAGAAAGGTCCAGAAGCAGCTTGAACAAACACGGCTGGCCTTTTCGCTTCACTCTCAAGCTCCTCGGCGCAATCACTGTCACCACCAGACTGCTCACGTTGGTGGCGCCTCTTGATATGGGATTGTAAGTCTCTCTGGGAGAAATAACTCCGCCTACAGCCTGAAATTCCGTACCGACTGCCGCCAAACGAACACACGTACACACTGCCCAGCGGTGCTCTTTCAATACGCTGCACACCCTCACCGCATCTGTAAGACAGGGTTGTGTTTCAGTAAACTCGTAAACCATCGTCTTACTGAACTCATAAACATAGTTTTTATCTATTTGATACCACTTCCAACTGCAATTAGGGTTCAGCAACCTATGGTTGACAGTATCGTTACTAATGACCCAACAAGTCACTTTTCAAGGGACTCTAAACGCCCAAACCGCATCTGTAAGACAGGGTGCATAAGTTGCGTTTCAGCAAACTCGCACACCATCGTCTAACTGAAATCTTCCAAATAGGATTTATCTATGTTTAATAAAATTGCCAACTGCAATTTGGGTTTAACGACTTATGATCGAACGCTCAATTTTATTGCGAACAAAGTTTTCTCATCACAAAATCATTCGCAAAATAAAATGAAAGCGACGCTGTACTGAAAAACAGCGTTTGTTGGCATTTAGGTGTCTCTAAACAAATTTTTCTCTCTTAGTGGCCCTAGTTTTCTTTCAATAGACCACATTCTTTATCAGTAACCTATGATTTATGAAAGACTGTAAAATATTTCTCTTGATTCTTTGAATTAAAGATGTTACCTTTGCACAGGCCAAGCTTTACCCCCTTCATAATCATTACTCAAATTTAACGAATTAATGGCTAAGATGTAATTGTTCTGAATTAAAGACAGTGCAATGCGGCTGAAGTAACAAAGTGAGAAGAAAAACTCTAATTGTCCGACATCCTACTGTACAATTTTAATATTCTCTGCCCACAAAAGATCTTTAACATGCACCTGCTATTCAAATTTGCGACTGTTGTATAGGGCACAAACATAGCTGTCTCATAGACTGTATAACTCTGCATCCCTTTCCATTCAAGAACAAGTTGTTAAAATGTTTGATATATTCTGCCTGCTAAGTTTGATTATCATTAATAGTAAGTCAAGGATTTATCAATCTTTGAGCCCAGGGGACCTTTTTTTATAGGAGTATCAGGGTAGAGATTGCTTTAAATTGTTCTAAACTAGACAAAAGTACTCTATACTGACAGTAAAGGCTGAATCGAAGATGGCCTTCAAAAACTAAATCCTTTCTCCAACCAAGCATTCCATCTGGCCTGCATTTACTATATCTCTAGTTGCCATAGTATTAAGCAGATGGGAGTCTTTGACCCCCCCCCCCTCTCCCACCCCTTGGACAGGACACTAGTCTATCACAGATTAACCTCCAGCAGAAGCTGGTACTCATTTATACAGCTGAGTCGACTGGAACAAGTCGAGTAAAGTGTGTTGCTCAAGGACACAACACTGTGGTCTGGCTCAAACTTGCAACCATAGGATTACGAGTCAAACACACTAACAACTCAGACACTGCATCACTCGAAGTTGGTCTTAATGAGTTCAAAATTTTAAAAAAACTGATAATTTTTAAATATCATTTAATCTGCCCAATATGAAGACATAAAATCAGAAGGAAAAAAAGAAATGTCTCACCTGGGACACTTGCCTCCTCCCTTTTCTGCACACGATAAACAGAATGAATGCTTACAGGGACTCTGAAGAAACACAATAACAGTTTAGTACAGCTGCACCATGTATATATAGTATTAATCTAAAACAAAAACAAACAAAACTAGATCTGCAGTTTGGGATTTCTTGTAAGTTTTTAGTTCAATTGATACATATCAAATGTTTGTAATTAAACTTTTAATATTTGTTTTCTATTTCTCTTTGTCATTTTTGCATATGCTATAGTCACTTAATATCATTCTCTTTAAAGGGGCTGTTTCATGCTTTGGAGTACTGGGTTCTAATTTGTTGACGGCTTGTTGACACTTGATTTCATGTTGGGTGAACAAGTTTTCAAGTTTAAGCGGCGGAGTAACAAGCTGTCACCAAGCAAGTGTTGTCATCTTCTTTGGCATTCAAAACGTCGTTTTAAATGGACAAGCTACTGACTATCAGTTGTCATTTTTTTAAGCCTTTTTGTTCTGCATGTTGGTAAATTCATTCATGGCGGTCATGAGGTCATGAGTTGCGGGCGGCTAATGACCATGTCAACTTAAAATCATGGCAGATTTCGAAGCAGCAATGAGCGCCTAAAACAGTCTACATTTTGAGTAAATCTAAGCTTATAAACTCTTCCTTTGGATTCAAGACTGAGAATGTGTTTACCTGAAGATCAAATAACATGTCCAGAGTTTATGGAAGAAGTGGAAGATATCTGGGCGGTTTGCCTCAGATTCTGCATTTGCTGCACACTTTCTCTCTCAAGATAAAGATTGAGAGTCAAAGGTGAGAAGAGTTTTGCCATGAATTTTGCTTCGTATTTGTACTTTTAGTGGTCACTTGCTGCAGCCTAGACTGTTTTACGGAATGGCAAAACGGCAAAGTTGAAATGAGTTGTCAGCCTCGCGTTTCAGTTACAAATGAAAGCAATCGCTTCTAATTTTTTTATATCTCATCAAAACAAAACGGAGGAACAAAACTGAACTGGTCTGGTTTGGCGTTGGTCTTCACATTTGAACATTCAGCTACACACCAAATAACAAAACTTATTGCAATAATGGTTTTGACGTGTCAGTTAATTATATTCGAGCAGCTGATGTAACAGTATCAATATAGTTGTAAACCAACAAGGTAACTAATAAAATTGTCAACTGAGAGCAAGTCTGGATATTTTCTGTGACCAACTGTTATTCGTCATCTTTGTCGATGTTCCATGTGTTTGTTTAGACTGCAAGCAGTCTCTTTCTTTTCCTCGGAATCAGTTGAATTTAGAAGTTTGAGTAGCGAGTTCTATAAGTGAAACCGTTTAGAAATTGTTGATATAAACCACTAATCAGTCAACAGTGTGCAAGGTCATGACCTGTGAGTGGCAAATGTTTAGCGGCAACTCATGATCGCCAGCACAATTCACCAACTGCCAGAACACTGAAAAAGGTAAAAAATGACAACTGATAGTCAGTAGCTTGTCCATTTTTATAAAATGGAAGCCAAAACGACGATTTTGATGCCAAAGAAAACAAATACACTTGCTCAGCGTCCACTTATTATTCCTTCGCGTAAACTTGAAAACTTGTTCACCCAACACAAAATAAAGTGTCAACAAACTGTCAACAAATTAGAACCCAGTACTCCAAAACATGGAACAGCCCCTTAAAACATAGTTATTTCTTTTTACTTTAGCTAGCCTTGTAATACTGACTCGTTTGCTCAAATGCAAACTTTCCCTGGCTAGACTTGTGGGTAAGTTTGTATCTCAGCTACGTTGCCTGGTTAGCCCAGTTGGTAAGGCGCCAGTCTGTTGTGCGGGAGGCCCGGGTTCGATTCACGGTGCCAGACCTTCACTCATGGTCTTAAAATAACTGAGGAGAAGGTGCTGCCTTTGATCTAACATCTACAAATGGTTAGAGCTTTACATCTTCTCAGACAAGGATGTTAAACCCTAGGCCCTTAGAGTCCAATAACTGGGTTGTAAAACCTGTTGGGTTCTCCAACTACCCAAGAGTAGTTAAGCTAAATAAAAAAAACCCAAAAACCTTGTTGTTGTTGTTGAATAGTGTACTGATAACAGCTTCCAGGCCATTTCAATTCTTACCAAATTCAAATAAAATCATTTCTCTGATGTGAGACTCCATTAACCAAATGCTACATAAAATAATTTATAATTTCATGGTGTCAAGTGTTCTTTTAAAGAACACTGTCACCAAAAAGACTGTAAAACCTTTCAACTCTTTGTCTGGTGAAGCAAAGTTGCAGTGCCTTAAATCACTCTTACTCGTTGAAGCTTTTTAGCTGAAATTTGTGTGCAACAACAATGCAAATCAAGTTTCACCAGACATTGCACCATGTAACATCAAAGGTTGAAACTTGTCTGGGGATGCTGATTGGCTTGCCCAGTGTTGTGTGAAAAGATCAAGCCAGACAAAGTGAAGAGCTTGTTTTTAATACAATTTCCATTGTTGTGACTATTGCAGCAGTAGAAAATGGTTCTATGTACTTTTCACGAAACTGTCTCGCAAAGGAAATTCAAATAGTTTCACGAAACTGACACAGTGTAATGTGCTGAAACTGGTTTCGCATTGTTGTTGCACTTAGGTTTCAGCTTAAAACTTCAACAAGTAAAAGGGACTTTAAGAACAGACAAACATTGATTACTGACTTGAAAAACAAAAAAAACTTGCTTAACTCTTTCAGCCCCTAACATGAAAAACATCAAATTTGTATTTAAAATTAATTCTCTTAACTTCATTGTTTTAATTTATAATCGGTAACTTCTACATAAAAGCACCACTGAAGATGTGTTAAAATCTAAAAGATTTTAATAAGGACTTGTAACAAGCAAACAAAAAAAATTGTCCCTGAACACTCAACAGCTTCAAAACCTACTTACTAGTCGCCCATACACAAGAATTGGTAGCGAGCATTTCTCACACAGATGTAGCAGTGGATCTTGCACTTTCTGTCCCATGATTAGTATCTGCACATGACAAGATTTTAGCTTCAGATCAATATAATTTATTATTAATAATTACTGGCATTAAAGCAAAAACTTCACAAAATAACAGACCTTATTTATAAATGGCAGGCTTTTTAAAATGCTTTTGTCTGCATTCAAATAAGCCCACTAGCCTCATTTTTCTCTTGAAAATTAAAATAGAAAATGAGGCTAGTAGGGCAAATTTTGGATTATAGCAACCAACCTTATACATGAGCACTAAAGCACAACAAAATCGAACACAACAAATGATGTCAAGCTTGTTCTGCTGATGCAAAAACAATACTGAACTGTCTGCTTTTTATAGCTTCCAAATTTGCTGTACTATTATTCAATTCCACGGCACAAAGATCAAACTCGATGGAAGTTAGTTGCTCAGAAATTATGCTTTTTAACAGAGATACGACTATGATAGAAACACCTTCAGAAGTCACACTTGCACTTTGTTTCCAGCCTCAACAAACAACTTGTTTAATTAAACTTTTACCAAACCCAGTTGGGAGCACCACGAAAACATCTTCTCCCCTAAATATGACAGAAATGGCCTCCTTTTGTTCGCTTTTTAAAACAATTGCCGATAGCTTATTTGAAGCTACTGCATCCAAGTCCATTTTTCATTTATCAAAACCGGTAAATGAAGTTCCGACTGTAATTATATTTCTGCCGAGAAAATCCATATAATGCAAGGGTAGGTGGGGCTGTCACAGAAAACTGACCAATGGGAATTTTTCATTTCCTGAGGAACGAAAAATTCCAGAACAGATTTGAATGATAAAGAGGCAACAGTCCCTTCTTTCTGCCCCTCGCCCCATTCCTTTTTGCTCCCGTCCGCACATTCATTTCCTCTTCCCAGTCTCCCATTTGATGAACGGGCTTGGATTTTTGATCATCTGGTGAAGAAGGGACTGTTTTGAAGTCTAAAAGTATAACCATTTCATTTTGTTTAAATTTATCGGTGTGATGTCAAATATAATCCTGAGGCTTATTTTCAGGGGGAGGTGGCTAATACAAAGTTTGTTCCTAATTCATAATTTTCAGAGGGGAGGGGGGGTTCTATTCTGATTTCACTCTATTTTCTTGACAATGCACCCAGACACACCTAAAAACGGGATATAAGTTTATTCTTGCATTTTCTTGTTTGTAACTCAAGCACCTATTTTGATATTGTCACAATTTAATATATAAAATTTAAACTTAAAAATTTTGGTATAAATTATCAACAACAAGTTTCCTTTCCTTCTTGAGTTGAATTTCTAACTGACGTACAGCTGTTCTTACTTTTTGGTTCCAGTCCAGCTCCTTAACCTGTAAAGCCCCTGGAGGATCATGGGGTGCTGATGAAGGGATTGAGGATTTGACCTTCTTTTTACTTTCTTTTTCAGCTTTGGATAAAAACAAACAACTCATCAATAAGTGAGGTGCAATATTGGTAATGTAAAGATAGTATTTTGATAGTAAATAATGTCTCTGGGCTTCAAATTTATCTATGGCTTTGTATGACAAATACAACATCACCTAACTTGCAGTATTCTTAAATGTTACAAAGACATTCATAGAGCAAACCAATTTTTCTTTATCACATTGATCTCAAATTACTTAAAAAAACTAAAGCTAAATCCTTTAATTTTTACAGCCAAATAGCCCTTGAAACCGACCTTTGCAGTATCCCATTTCCCCTAGTGTTAAGCACATGAGAGTCTTTGACTCCCCCCTGGACAGGACACTAACCTATCACAGGTTAAATAGCCCCCAGCCGAAGCTGGTACTCATTTATACCAATGGGTCATACAATGGAACAAGTCTTGCTCAAGGACACAATAAAGTAGTTGCACCAGGGTTCAAACTCACAACTCTAGGATTATCAGGGTTTAAAATAGCTGTCAGCTGCTGGCGATAGCCAGTAAATTTGCAATCTTTCCAGCAAATTTCGTTTTCAATTGCAATTCAGATAAACTGATTCTATAAAGGGGGAATCAGATTGATTGATAGCTGCTCGTAAGACAGAGATAAACCTGATTTTATCACCTCAAATTGACGGCAATTGAGAGATGAAAAGCATTGATTTATACTTTCTTGCTACTGTAACAGTACATTGTACCATTACTTTACAAACAGCAATTTTCTTTAAAATCAATGACAGTTCATTATCATTATTTTCATCGTCATAATAATTTCTAAAATTGGCAAAAATAGATGAAAGGCTAAAGTTAAAAGTTCTCAACTTAAAAGTTATATCAGTAAATGAGCATAGTTCACATATAGCATATTTAAATTGTGACTAAAGTTATTCCTGCATGGAATAAGAAAGCAATGTAACAATTGATTCTGTGCTCATTCCCTTAAGATTGACTTCTAAGTTGAAAATGTATTAACAAAATTAACCTTTATTTTTATTATTTTCATTCTTATTATACAAAGCTACCAACCATCTGCACTAGATTTCCTTTCTGAGTACTTGATGTCTTTCTTCTTAAGCTTTGTTGAAGAGCACGACTTAAGTTTTGGTTTGAGCTTCAATGAGATGTGTCGTCGGACCGGCTGCGTGGCTGATCCAGATGCTGTACCTTCTGAATCTAACTCAAGGTCTAAACAGAAAAGTGCATTAATATTTATGGTTCGAATCATGCAAGTCTATAATTGTTAATTTGATAGAGCCTTGATTTGTTCCATCACAGTTGATTGTAACATCTTCTTACCTTAGATGTTCTTTACCTCATTCTTCTGTAGTGTTCTTGTCTATCTTTCCTCACAAGTTTTCATCAGTTCTGCCTTCTTCAGTATTCACCTGAGAGGAAAGGACTGCCACAGCTTATGGTGACAGATAGACAAGAAGACTAAAGAAGAATGAGAGCAAGGGAAAGAACATCAAAGGTAAGGAGATGATAGTCAAATGATAAACCTTTACTAAACACTATATAAATAAAAGCAACTTCTTCACTATTTTTGACAATTGAAGGGTCTAGTGCAAAAACAACGAGACTATTGATGGAGTTGTTTCTCCCTACATCGTCCCTTTTATGTCTTCATAACCATTGGGAGAATTTAATATTTCATACAAAGTCACTTATGTCGTTTTTGCACTAGACCCTTCAATTTTTAATCTGGAATTTTTTGCCAAATGTAAAATCCCATGAAGTGTTTGGATACAACCATGACTATAAAAGGAAAATAAAAGGCCTTGTATTCATGATGCAGCTTGCCAATAAAGTAAAATAGGTCATGAGGCTGACTGAAAATAAAAGCACATCTAAGGATGCAAGGAGAAATAGAATAAAGGGCCTATGTCATAAGCATCCAAAGGGGCCGCCCCCATTGGTAAGAATGTATAAAAAGTCAAGCATATATAAATTACGTGATTTTAAACCCGTTTCCAGTCAGTAAAAGCGAAGATTAACTTGCTGAAGATTAATAAAAATGACGCGAACGAGCCAACAGTGGTCCCGTATTCTACAGTTGCTCGAAAAATTTAATTTAATAAATGAAGTTTTATTCGTTGACAAAGCAATGCATGAAATGACTGATATGACGACGTTGAATAGTAACCTAACTAGCCTGCACGAACAACAAAAAATGCTTGCATACATGTGTCTCAGTAGAGAGTGTTTATCAATCATAGTGATCAACAATCAAACTGACATATGGTTGTTGCTAGCACTTTTAGAAATGTAAAAATCTAATGGAGAACTGGACTATAGAACTAACATTAAGTTCGCTGCCTCTTATAAAATGTTATTGCTTAACAGCGTTAAAATTGACAACAAATGTCATAATGCGTGCTAGCTAAAATATGGTAACGCTTACTACGAGAAATGACGGAGAAATGTTTTCAGGAGCTACAGATAGTTTTCAAACTTAACACATCGATTATTCAGTTTCTTAGCTTTGTTAATTTAATGAAACCGCTAGGTGTATAAATTATAAATTGTGTATGATCTTGCGAAAAGTGCAACTGAACTGAATACTTCACTCACCGTCTTCCATCTTGAACTGCAGCTTTAACGAAACTCGTCCCAGCTTCCACGCCGACATTGTGTTCGGCGAATACTGGGCGCCAAATAAGCGGCGGTTTTTCGCGAGCAAAAGAAAGAAGGAAAGAAACAAAGCTTTTTCTTCGCTCGCGCGTTCAAGTCTCAAGGCGGCTCGCTTGATTGATACTTAGGTGCTACGCAGGCTAAGAGAAATAAAGCTAAGTGAGGTTGTCTAAAAAATATGGATACCAAAGAACTTCCCACTTAGAGGGGACTTATAAATAAGTTCATTTTTTTCTTCATTTTTTTTTTTTTATTCATTTTAATGTATAAACTGCAATTATTATATCAACTTTACTTTGAAACCAAATAAGTCCAGCTTTTAAAATCATTGTCAAAACAGTTGTACAGTAGTCCCCTTCACAGCTGTCGCGGTTTCCGTTCCCTCTCTTGTGCCAAGTGAGTAGGTTGTAGCCACCTTTCCTGTTCATAATCCTCTACATTCGAGCCCTGGCGGCGTGTGGTGTCACTCTGCCCAGTCGCCGTGGGAAAGCTGTGCCATATTTCTGCCTGGTCCAAGTGTACAGCTTACCCGAGTCATCTTTTATTTTCAATACCTTAAACTTTCTCGAAACCAACCGGTTTTTGTGCTACTGGGTCTGGTGTTGTGAAGGTGGGCTCTTCCATCTCCCATGTACTCCACTGAATGCACTGCCGATTGTCTTATCATCTCCAGTATGAGGCCGGAATGTGCAAGAACGCACATTCGTGGAATAAAGCTCAGGTTGCGACGAATTATGTACACGCGGCGAATTCCTGACCGCGAATTGCACCTAGCGCAATCTATTAGGATTTATTAGGATTATTAGGGAGGGGAGGGAACGGAAACCACGACGGCTGCGAAGGAAACTAGTAGTACAGTAGCTATGTTCTAATATGGCTTATAACATAGAGTGCAAAATTACTTCGAACTGATTGGATAACAGCGGGGGCATTTCTTCTTAATTCAAGGCAAAATTACTTAGCGCTGATTGGTCCCTCGTACAATTTTGAAAATTTCCGAAGATTTTCCGAAAATTTCCGAAAGTCTCAAAAATGCCTTAGAAACATTTTCCGAAGATTTTCGAAATTTTCCGAAGGTTTCCGAACACCTCCGAAGATTTTCCGAATTTAAAGTCATAAAAATTCCTTAAAACCGATTTCAAACCTCTTTCAAAGATTTCCGAATGTTTTCAGAAGTTGCAAAGATTTTGTTTCATTTGGGAGAAATGAGTTAAGTTATGCAACGCTTTCTCGTGAGATCCCACGGAGAATGAAGAATTTTGCCCTCGATGTCATAAACATGTAATCGCATGGGGCCGAGTAAAATTAAGGATTCATTTCAGGAGTGTTTTCAACTTTTTCCAAAATTTGGAAAAAATTGAAAACACAAGTGATATTAATCCTAAATTTTACATCCCCCGGGGGGATGGGAGTGGGTTCTACCTCTATTGGTATGATAGGTTGCTAATGCTCGTCGTATTTAAGGGATCAAAATCGGGGTTTTTTTTTTTAAAAAAAAAACAGGGTTAATTTAGAAAAAAACGGTCAGTATTTTTTAAGGATGTGAAAAGAAAAAAGGAGCACATTTTTTCTGTAGTTTTTTTCTGCCTTTTTCAGAATCAATGCGTTTGGAAATTTTTAGGGCGGTCGCCTGACGTTCATCCTACAATCTCAGGAGGGAATCAAATTTGATTTTCCACCCACTACTTTCATTTCCTCACTTCGTTTAAAAATAACTCATTAATCTAGTTCTCAACACCAGGTGAACGAAAGAGAATCAGTTCCATTGTTATAATAATTGAAAAGCTCTGCGGGATAGTGAGGGTTGAGTAATTTTCAATAATATTATTTTCTGAATTGTTTCTTAATTATACGGCATCCTTTTGTGCAATACTGCATTGAATGTAAAAGAGTTGACGGACTGTTTAAATTCACCCTTTAATATCACTGTTTGTTGCAGCACCAATGCCTCAAGGAGAAAATAATTTTTTTTTTAAATAAAGCTCTGTTCATACACGATCACTAACAGTGATTTATCTTCAATTTTTTTCAAACCGATCAAGTGAGAGAGCAACAAGATTTTTATTCTTTTTTTCGTGAATTTGCAGCTGGCATAAACAACGAAATTGTTCTGGGTTCTTCATGAGGAAATCTAATCTCAAAATAGAATAGCACACACGTGTCCGGGTTACCTGCCAACGACCATGTTTGATATTTACAATGCAGTATTACGCGTATTTTGTTTGAGGTTTTATATGGCTTCACAAATTGTCATTTTATCAGTGTAAGTTAAAAATGTAAGACTGTAAAATTGGCTAATATTTAAAAAAAACACTGAAGGTATAGGGAAGTATACCTTTCATCATTTGTAGAACCAAAGTTTCTTAATGATTGGCGGCTGTTTTGCGCTCTTGGTAGAAATTTTGTCCTTATCAACACATTTTAGACACTTGTTCTTTGCTTTTTCCAAATAAAATCATCTTTCAAACCCACGGTTTCTTAATTGTATTTAAATATTAAATTAAGCGCACGAATTGATTAGGTGATAGCTAGCCAAGATTAGGAACTTATTACCAAAACATTGAAAGATGCCGCAAGAGAGAAATAGATCTTAATTTCCGAATGCCCGGAAAACAAAATGCGAATGAGCGCGGTGTGTCGTGTTGCGAGGTGTGCTCTTTTGAGACCTCCTGGCGAATTCATTCTATAAACTATGAATGCCATTAAATGGTTTCGTAAATAGCCTTTTTAAATAAAATCTTATTTAGATTTTGTTTTGGGAATAATTATCATTGCGTCATCTCCAAAGCAGCCAGCCAATTCTGAAAAGCACAGTATGCAGTTCTTCGTTTGGTCTTATCGGAAGTAGTTCGAAAAAGAACATTAATATTGATTTGATTCGAACTCAGTTGCTGTGATAAGCAGATAAATTTGTTTAATTGAACAGAAGAATATAGATATACTCCAGTGAAAACAGCTCTTCCTTAATTAGATAGCGCCGGTTGTGTTTGGGCTGCGTTCTTCGTCTCCCTAACTACCGCTTCGTGGGAAGGAGGATCTACAGTAGCTAGAGTGGTGAAAAAGGAACCAATTTTGCAGACCAAGATAGATTGAAACGAAGTAGAAGACAAAATGTAAGAGGATTCATACCATTGAGAGGTTTGATTGATGGTTTAGTGCAAAAGAACTGGTTGTTTATTTCAACAGAAATTTTCGGAAAGCTGATTCGCCAAAGACCGATTCGGAACTTGAGGTACCTTCACAAACCCTGAGATTTCAACCCAAAGCAATTTAGCACACCGTTGTCATTGTTAATCTTGGAAACAAACGCTATAATTTAGTTTTCATCATTAACAAGTTAAGGGGGTTAAAATTGCAATTACAGTTTGCGTAAAAGCCATTTCGGCATGACTGCCAATAATTCAACTATAAAACCCGTCGGCGGAACGCCACAGAGCGTTAAAACAGCTGTCACAATCTTCATCGCCTTCTTGTACGTGTTCCTTGTTCTGATTCCAATTGGCAACGGAATGGTGATCTATCTGGTATGTGCTAGGAAGCGGCTTCACACGATCACAAACTTTATGGTAGTGTCGCTGGCGGTTAGTGACCTAGCAGTTGGTCTCGGAATTATTCCTTCACGGATCGCTTGTCTCTACTTCAAGTGTGATGAAGTGTTCTTAAAGATCGTCTATGACTTATTCGTGTTTGCGTCCCTTTGCAACATTTGTATTTTGACCGTTGACCGCTTTATCGCCATTATGTATCCACTTAAGTACTACATCATTATGACGTGCAAAGTCGCTGCTCGGCTGATCGCCGCTTCATGGTTGATCCCAATAGTATTGCTCTCGGTAAGAATGGTGTGGCAATACGGATACCCAAACAACCAACCCCTCTTGCAACGAGCTGACAAGATTTTCTACGTTACACAGATCATTCTCTTTATGTTTGTTCCCTGCCTCATCATGTTCGTTGCTTATCTTTTTATCTTCCGCGAAGCTATAAAGCAAACCCGAAGAATTCAAGATCTGCACCAGGCAGTTCAGCACGCAGCGCACGGAGCAGCCTCAGAAGAGCTACAAGTGCGGAGGCGAGGCAGTAATAGCGACGCAAAACACGCCATTAAAGTCTTCGGTCTCGTTTATTTCCTCTTCCTCTCGTGTTGGTGCTTGTCAGCTTACCGGACAATCGCGTTTTACTTCTACAACCAACGCGGTGCCATCGATGACCCGATCACAATCTTCTCTCGTCTTCTCTTGTTGTTTAACTCATGCGTCAACCCACTGGTTTACGCGATGCTGAAAAAAGATCTCCGGTCAGAGCTCAGGAAGACGTGTGGCTGTCGAAGCAGAAGACAGGGCAACAGTAACTATGTTGCTGATCGTGACAACGGAAAAATTGGACAGATGAATGAAATATCGTCCTCTTCAGATTCTGGACAGAAAGAGAAAGATATGCCGCCTAATGTTGATCCTCCAAGAATTTGATTGGAAAGGACCGAATAATTTTTTGCACAAAGAAAAAATGAAAAATGACAATCGGGAACTTTTCAATATTATACCACCTGACACACTTAAGTCTCCCGAGCTCCAACTAACATGAAGGCATCTATTCGGCTCTAGGCGAACCGAGGTTGGATTTGATTATGCCGAGGGACGCTTAATCGTTTTCATTAACGTTCGACAGAAAATATATGGCTTATAACTTGACCAATGATGCCTGCGCCCGGAATTTGAACGGGTTAAAATCCTTGTAAGAGGTCAGAGTCCCGGCGCCTTTTCCTTTACTCCTTCCAATCGACCTCGCGACAGTGATGAGCGTTTAAATAAGAAGCAAATCTGTTTCTAACTACAACCTATCCCCGATTACATGGCTTATACTCAGCCGGATCGCGGTTGCAATTGTAGCGCAGCTGCAAATGCTTCAGATTGTGAAGTTTGGGAGTATCCATGATTCGGTTGCATTTGCAGTCAAGTCCATCACAATAAGTAAGAAGACAGAATCCGCCACCCCTATTATCAATTGCAACAAAAAGGAACCGTATACTTGTTACAACAACCTAATGTGATTTTTCTGAACGCTGACATAAAGTGTTAGTCTGTGTTGCTATGGCAATTCATTGACAAAGCCGTACTAAAGCACCCGATTAACTCCACAGACCACGTGTCAGTTTGCATTTTGTATTTTACTCAATTTAAACGGATATTATGTCATACTTGATTCCAGGATCCGGGACGACCAATCATGTGCCTTTGTCGACCAATCATGTGCCTTTGTCGACCAATCATGTACCTTTGTCCCGATTGCTGGATGATTTGATGCTAAATGACTGTTTAATTATCTATTTACTGCAAGTTAACGCGTGGTTTTTATATACACATAAACTTGCATAATTTCCCCAATTTATTAAAAACACTACTTGCATTACCAGGGGAGTTACTGAGGATTGGTCAACTGAGAAAACTTGTTCAAAAAGACAGTTACTACCAGTTTAATTCGCTTGAATTTGACAAAAAATATTTAGCTAAAACTAGGGCCGCACAAGTTCTCAATTTTTAAGATCATTGCAAGACCTATAAATAACAGAATAGTTTTATGTTGACCGAGCCAGCAGAAAATTTAATCGTGTTTGAAAGTGGTGGAGCAAAGATTATTCTTTACAACCATTGTAATCGATTCTGTTTAAAGAAGTATAAACCATATATACAGTAAAGCGACGTTACACGTTATATGTCGTACTTTTTACAGTTTCATTAGTTTGACTTTAGAGTGGAAAATATGTTTCACGATTTACTCGTCGTTCATATTTAACTCGATAGCCTGACAATACCGGCGGAAAGAGACGAGGGAATGGGGGCAAGTGAGTGCCCCCATCCAGATCCGCCCTCTACCTCAACTTAAAAGTGATGAAATTTGTTCGTACGTAGCTCTCAGTTTGAGCTTGTCGCGAGAAAGAGCGAACACTGAGTTGCATATCTTCAAACCTGAGTACTTCTAAATTCTCCCAATTAGAACCCATACTTTTCATGTTACCAGTTAAGGAGAATTTTGCTTTTCATCTTCAGAGTTGGCTTGTTTGATCAAGTCCCGATTTCTTATTATCAAATAGAAATACATATAGGTTCTGTTCATTCTTCTTCATTGCAGTCCCCTTCCCCGCTAAACATGTGTATTATTAGTGAGATTTAGCACCGCGTATACGTGAGACAGCAAACGTCAATTTGCCGTCTGCCGTATATTTCTCGGTTTTTTTTGTTTTAGCTTCACGTTGACGTGAGCTTCACGCGAAAACACGCGAGCGGCTCGAATTAACTGGAAACTAGTGTCAAGTAAATTAAAAGCAATTAAAATCTTATTCCCAAAGTACATATTAGCAAAGAAAAAAATATTTTTTATTCTATGTATGTAAATTTAGCTAACTGAACATTAAGCATAACATCCCTTTACCTTTTTATGACTTAAAATGTAACTCGATTCTTGAAAAAAGATAAAAAAAAATCTCGCGTAAATATCAAACGCGAAAACCCCTACCTTGGCGTACGCACGGCAAACGTGAAATGGCAGACGCGGGAAGATCTTGCTGACGTGATCACATTTCACGTTCGCGTCTCGCTTACACGCGATGCTAAATGTCCCTATTATTATCAAATGTTTTATATTGTGAGGAGAGATTGTCCGACTTAATGTACAACTGTTTCTCTCTGTCTGCTTTTTTCGTATTTATTTTTTTTCTTTTTGTTCCGACTTCAACTAACAATTACTCTGGTCTAAGAAGTTAGTTATAAAAACCGAGTTATCTGGATTGTTTCAGCTTCGACAGAGAACGTACCGGGCTTTCGGAGTTTACTACAAGAGTCATTTCAATTTGAAAACGAGTGTATCTGAGTACCAGTTCTCCCCATTCGTCATACTGCGCGTGCGTGCGAACAAATCAAGCCATCTCGTTCATGTTGCCAAACTCTAGTAATCCATGCAGCGAGTTTTTATTTTCCTTACTTTTACTAACTTTGTTCAGTTACTATGGCTCCTCCTAAATTGTTCTACAATGGGTACAGGATAACCAATTGTGGAGTTGTACACAGTTTGGGTATTCTGCTGATGAACACTAACTGATTGTGTTTCTATTTTAGTAACACATACACTTTGTCTGTACAGATTTAAATTTGCAAAAATCTTAGATAGATTTAAGCCGTGACTACACGGTGCAACATTGCATGCAACGTTGCGCGCAACTGAAACCCTTCGTGTTGCCACACGGTGAATTCGTTGGGTGCAATGTTGCTGGAGTAGGATTGGTTTCTACTTCGCGCAACGTTGCATGCAATGTTGAACCGTGTAGCCACGGCTTTAGCAAAGACAACGCGACAACGTGACGTTTGTTTTACGCGCGCGCACAGCTCGAGGTCCTGAGACGTTGCGATGTACACGTCGCGTTGTGTTTCAGGACGGGATTTTGATGTTTTCGCGTTGCGTTTACAACGCGACGTCTTCTTTGCAGGACTTCGAGCTGTGCGCGCGCACGTAAACAGAAGTCACGTTGTCTTTGCTAACTATCTAAGCTTGTTGTAAATAAGACGACGACGACAAGATTTTGGCAGCACAGCGAGATGACGTGATTTCTTTGCACGTGCAGTATGACGAATTGGAAAAACTCGTTCTTGTACTCGTTGTAGTATCTGAAGGTCTATTTTATACTTTCTAAAACATAATTTGCGAAACTTGAAGCAAAGGAATATTTAAACCCTTTCTGTACAAGCAATTTGATTGATACCGCAGTTTTTCTCACATTATTTCTTACAAATTCTCATAAGACGAAGGAGATCATAGCTTAAGTCAAACCGTGGAAGACGAAAGCATAATCCTCCAAAAGTACTTCAAATTTGCCAAGTTGGGAGAATCTACTGTCACTGAATCTTTTATGGTCTAAGAGCGTTGGGCCTAGTATCAATTATGAGTACCAGTTTATCATTCGGAAAACTGCAGCAAAAGGATAAATTGAATATGAGACTGCAAACTGAGACGAACAGCTTGGCTGTTTCCTTAGCAAACTAATAAGTTAAGTTACAGTCTGTAAAAAAATATAATCTGTATCACAAAAACATGCACTCACGGGTAAGCGCATTTGAACTCGTCAAAATTCGTAGAAGGGAAAGGGAGGGACGGGTGGCTTTATGGGAGGGTTTGGAACCTTTAACACCGGTTCAACGTCATTTTACCCTATTTTTAGGGTAAAAGGCTGTTATATTAGTAGTATCATTTACTAAAAATGTCTGACACGTCTAACGCGTTTTTTTTATGTTTTTTAAAGAACTATTTTGATTTAGACTCTGTTCTCCAAAGTCACTCTAGATAGCCGAACAAACCAGACCCGCTTTGCTGGCCATTTCTCAGAATTGGTCTTCTCCAGTCGCAATAACAGCCAACAGGCAAAGTAGGGACTTGAGGATTTCAATGTCTGGGTAATTCTAGCGAAATGCTTGGACATATGCCGTCCTTCATTTTACACGGCACTGACACAACGAGTACAGGTTATCTGGTACAGACATTCCAGAACTTGTCTGTGGTATTTCTTATGTCGTTGGCTCAACTCACGCCGGCAGACAATTTGCAATATACTATTTTTATCCTAAGACCAGTGACTATTGCCTCGGTGTCACGTCAGTTCTCTGTCGACCGTCACGTACTGTCACGTAAGTTCTCCATACTCTGTCACGCCATGATTGGGGGGACCTAGCCTGTAAACACCGACGGAACGATCTTTGGAAGCCGTGACTAAATCTTTAAGTCAAAGTTAAGGTGAATAAAAAAATAAAAGTTAAAGTAGTTATGCATAAAATTATCAGTAAGAATACCATCTAGTGATAAGATTATCCACTAGAAAGAGCACTGAAGACGGCTTTAAGTCCCACCATAATGCCTTCGGCGAGCCTAACACTGCACTGCTATAAATTATTTGGGCACAAAGAAAGCCACGACTTAACGAATGTTGCTCTAAAATGACAACGCTGTTAACATATTTGTAGTATTAAGGTCATTTTGCTGGTTTTTGTTATAATAAGTTAACAGAATACTGGTTGAGTAACTAATTTGGACTTCTCGTGTGCTAGGAATTTTGGGCCCTGGAAATATGAATTTAATGCCATATAGAAAAAAAGATACATTCATCGTAAGGGGAGATGTCTATATCCTCTACATCATTCTCATGTGAAAACAGATCTTCAATGTACTCGTGATGGTCAGGAAACCGCCGGTACCTGAAAACCAAAAACATGGACAGTGATGATGATGATGATGATGATGATGATAATTCTTAAAAAAAAAATTTAGAAATTAAATTTAGATTGAAAATTAATGCACATATGTCCGATGCTTCAGAATTATTGCGACTCCATTATCAAGGATTTTATTAGAATATAACACAGATCTCTTATATACAAATACAACTGCAAAGGTGTTACAGTATAGAATAAAGAATCAAACAAAAACTTTAGCCTAAATGGAATCCAATTGTTTGTTTAGAGTTAGTTGATGTTCATGGATAAACAGCATTTCATAAACAAGACAATCGCATTTTGTCTTACACCTTTTTTTAAACTTTAAATGAATGACTAATGTCCGGTTTTGTAAAGTTTTTTTTGTGATCCCATGTTATGTTGTTAAATGTTGCCCAATCGATGACATTATTATAAAAAAATAATAATAATAGTAATAATAATAATAATAATAATAATAATAGTAATAATAATAATTGATATACTTATATTGCACACTTTCTATACGATGATCAAGTGTGCATTACAAATGACAAATTAAATTTAAATTCTTAAAAACCAAGTATAAAGTAATTAAAACATAAAAATAAAAGTTGAAACATAATTATGAATATTAAAAAAACATTCTAAAAAAATGTGTCTTAAGCAGTCTAATGAAAGTCTATGTTTGACGTATTGGGTAGTGCTTCAGGTAGTACGTTTCACAAGCAGTCCTGGTCTTTCGTGGATATGGTGCAAGTAGTACACAGTTGGACGGGTGTAAATTGATATACAAACTAATAATGAATATGTTGACAACAACACTTGGCCCTATATAGTGGTAATTAACAATAGATCTATGAAACAAAAGGCAAAAAGTTACAATACATACTTTCTCACCACACCCCTATCACAAGCTGTAAACAGAGTGCTTCCATTTGAATTGTACCTGAAAGCGAAACAATGCAGATAAGTTGATTTCTAGTGTCACTCAGCCCCAACAATAGTTTTACTCTTTCTCAGGCAATTGGGCAGAGTGGGGTAGGGGAGGGTTTGGGGGAGGGGATGGAATTGGTCAGATCCCCCTCCTCCTCTTAAAATATTGGTCAGAAGTCATAACTAAAATAAACATAATGATGAAAGGCTTCTGAGCTGCCTCTTCACAATCTAGCTACAAAAACTATGAAATAGCATAATGGTAAAATAGGGAATATACAGTCATGTAAACATAAATAATTATGCACATGGGGTTATCTTATTGTATCATGATATAACTGTTCTACATCTTACTCTGCATGGTATAACTGTTCTACTCATTAGTCTGCATGGTCTAACTGTTCTACACGTTAGTCTGAGAAAGAGATTAATAACCATGTAAGTTACAGCACAACTTTAGAAGTTTGGTCCTTCACCCCCCAAAACAAACCCCTTTAAGTAAGAGAACCAAAACTACCTTATCTTCCACAGAGGATCTTTGCCATGCTCCTTCATTGTTTCTTGGATGCCAACCTCTGGCACAAAAGAAGTCAATGATTCCCCTCCGAACATTAGCAGACCTGAAGTGCATATCAGAAACAAAATTACATGCAAGGCAGACAGGTGTAGTGTGATGGAAACTACTAAGTTATAATGTCCAGCTGGTACAAAATTGACACTGACACTAGCTTAAATTTATGAAACAACATGATTCGACACCTGATAAAGTCTGAAACTTTCAAGAGTCAAACTTAAGCACTGTACCAAGAAATTGCAAGTTCAGAATTTAGCAAGATGTCAATGTTTCTAATGTTCTAAAAAGTGAATGTATGTATATAGAAATGGAGATATCATTATTTGAAGGCTACATATCCTCAAGTAGTTGCACTTTAATCATATGTTTGTGTTTTCCCTGTTCCTTACTAACTTATGTTTGAAGCCTTGCTGCTGGCTTGTCCGGAGGCATAACAATTATTCACAGACCAGTGGTGTAATAAAAACTACAACCTTTCTTGTAGCATTTAAAGTGCCAGCCTGTTGACTGTGCAGGAGGACTGGGTTTGATTCCAGCCAAATCTTCCCCAAAAGGTCTTTCAAACTAAATAAGAAAGTGCTGCCTTTGTTTTAACATCTGCAAACAACTACAGGAGACCTTCGCATCTTGTTGGATAAGGATCTTAAACCGTAGACCCCAAGTGGCCCTAGACCTGGGGATCTTGAACATTGTTGTTGCTTGTATTCTCATTACTTCTTGGATCGAAAATGTCAAAAACCCAAAGAATATAACTGTGTACTGTTTAACTCACTGAAACTATGAATGGTTGGATTGTCACATATAGTCGCTGGCCAGAATGTTACACAGCCATAGGCCAAGTTCATAAACATGAAAATTAAAACAACTTACTATAAAATCCATCATCAGCCATAGAGCCAAACACTTCTGGTGTGGGTGTTGCAGTGTGTAGTGCACTACCAATGTCTATACTTTGTAATGGTTGGCCATCAACTGTTGAGATCTAAAAGGCCAGAATATGCAATAACCAGTCAGTATGTACACATAGTTAGTTGCTTGACCATCAACCTAAGGGGCCAGAACACACAATAATCATACAGTCACATGTACATGTTAATTGATTGGCCATCAACTGTGGAGAGTGACCTAAATGGTCAAAATATGCTATCAATAATCATTCATATAAACTAACCCTTCACAGTCAGGCTGCATAGCAAGCCTTCCACAAGGTGTGGATGCACAGGAAATGGAGCAAATTGCTTTCCTAATCCCCCTCCTCTTTTTTGCTTATGTCCAAAACTTTGTGAAACGCTTGCTATGCAGGCTGACTCTTTCACTACTACAGACTTTATCAACATCTAACTTCTACTTTTATTTTTTAATCTAAAAATGTACAATACTTAGTTTGATTTTAAGAAAGTGATACTAAATTGAGAATTCTTCCCACAGAGTGGTAGAGAGACACTGTGCTGCTCTACCCTTACTTATCAGCAACTCTCCTCTTTCCATTCAGAATCTAGTTAAAAGGTTTTAGTAGAATTTTGCCAAGGAACAAGCTCAAAGAAACATCCATTTCAAACTGTGATCAAGGCTTGAGAGTGAACTGAAAGCTCAATAAAAAAAATATATACTACACTAAGAATCTTTAGTTTAATTTTTTTCCTATATGATATAAAAATATAAAAAAACTAATGTTCAAGGTAATGTGTATAGTAATATGTTTCTGCTCTGCTTTTGCTTCTCTGGAGAGAACTTAGCATACTCAGGAATACTAGTAGATATACAAGTACTCAGTATATTAGGGCCATACCTTTGCCACTCCATCCTCGGAGACTGTGAGAAGAGCACTTTGTCCTTTGCACCAAGGCCAGCTATTGTGGAGGAACATCACATCTCGGATAACAGAGTTATGGATCTATATAAAAACAGTGTCCATGCATTATCTGTATAGTCACAAGAACTGTTTTTCTCCTGTGTACAAAGATTATCATATCAACATCAAGGAAATCATCTTTAAAGCATCAAAATTACCTGCAGCTACAGTGTATCATGGTTTTTTTTTCTATGAGTCAATAGCTGAAAAGGCGCAAGCAATGATTTGACTATTAGATTCAAAGGAAACAACATTGAGTAGTCAAATTGTTTAAGTAGAATACTACTAGTTTACTACCTATGAATTTGAACCAATGGCAATGTATCTTTTTGTTAAAGACAAGTATTACAAAAGAGAATCAGCCATAGTTTTTTGTTTTTAAGTAACACCAACAGTTTTGCTACTCAATCTCTAGCTCTATCGCTCAATAGACAGTGAGTAGGTTACCCAATGAGATTGAAGCATAAATGTGATATAACACACTAGTTGGTTCCTCCTTATAACAGAGATAAAGAGTTGGGGGGGGGGGTTAATAAACAATAATTTTATAAGGTGTTTGTTGCAAGGAACAACCAGGAGGGTTACAAAAGCCTGGCAATCAGAACTCTGTTTGATTTCAAGATACTTCAAAATTATAATTGGTTCAGCAAAAAAAATAATAAAAGAAGGTTAGAGAAACATAAATACTATGAAAATACATTGTAATATCCTGTTTTGACATCTATAATTTCATAAAATAAGGTGTACAGTTTATGGGTGGCAGAACCACGGGCACCCGCCCCCCAAAATAGTTAGGTTGGTTGAAAAGGGGTAGCCCCTTCCCTCCCCTCCCCAATAATTTTTGTAGCTAACAATTACAGCAACTTTTGAATAGAACTTTTAGATTTTATAACAAACTATTACAATTAATTTTCCACTGTGCCTCCCCAATCATTTTTTGCTACTGCCACCCATGTGGTTACATGAGTCATGGCACTTGATCAATAGTAATTGCCAAATCCATAGGTGTTGAAAACATGCACAAGTATAAGAAATGAGGAACCAATATTTATTTTTTACCGCTCCAAGTATTTCTTGAATAGGCCAGAAGAAGCCAAGAATTGTGACTAATCAATGGGTAAGATACTTTATCAAAATCTACAAATAAAGGGAAACTTACATCATAAACAATCTCCAAAGGACGGGGCATTCTTAAATCAAACAGTGAAAGTCCACGACCATTCATACAGCAGCATGTAGCTATATGGGGACCACCCTGGCAATCAACAGCTAATCCAGTGCGATCCCTACCATTGAATACACCTGCAATGAAAACAACCCACATGTATGAGTAACAACTATTAGTAAAATCTAGTTCTACTCAGTTTGGAAGTTGAGACAGAATTACAACTGTTAAACTGAAAACCAACAGAGCAACTGTTGAAGGATAGCAAACAAGTAACTGAAACTTTTATAACTCACTCTTAATTTCCTTACAGCTATTCTGCTGTTCCTTCAGAGAACTATTTCAATCTCTTTGAGCACAGGAGCAGGCAAGATGCAGCAAATCCTACAATCTGCTTGGTTTTGTGAGTAGGTAGAATTTTACAATCTTGCCTATAGTCAACCTGAACATATGTCTTTTTTCATAAAACAACACAAAAAAACCTGGGGAAAATATTAACACGGCACAATAGACTGGCACCTTACAAGCTGGGCTAATCAGGTGGTTTTACTTACAATCATCATAAGACAAGACTTGTTCTCCAGTTTCCACTTCCAGTACAGCTAACCTTCGCGTTGTGGTTGTGACTAAAATCTATCATCAAAAGAGATTAATATATAGCCTTGTGGGTATACAATTTTATCTTCAAGTGTTGAAAGCATCTCTAACGAGTGAGCAATACTGTTCAGCACAAGAAGATAAAATTTGTATCCCTATGTTCTGTTTGTTATATAGATACTAGCTAGTACTGATGAAACTCCTACATGAACCACAACTTTTTTAAAGAACTGGCTGCACAACTGGGGGCTTCAATGGCCAGACTTACTAACCTCTAACCCTGATACCATCTCACAAGCATTATGCGGACATTCTAAATTATTTTATATTTTTATGTGAGAATAATTGATGACAGAGCTTGTTTGTTAGTTTAAATGCCATGGATGCTGATGAGGTCCAACAAGGCCAAAACTGCTCTCACTCAGACTCTAAGATGTAGAAAAAACTACAATAATAACTTCCTTTGAGCTTTGTCAATCTGTTTCCTACTACTACTGTTAGTGCAAGTATAATGTTATTAATAAGACAAACCTTTTTTCCATCACTTGTGAAACGAACAGCATTAATATTTCTGGCCAGGCTCAAAGTTGCTATCTGAAAAAAAATGTTGATTTCTTCTGATCAATTATTGGTAAAACAAACTCTTTCATCACCTCTTTCTTGTAATAAATAACATAATAATTATTAATAATAATGTGACTTAAACCACTTCCTGTTTCCAGTGATAGAACTTCAAAAATCGGTATCAATCAGCTTTATATGCCAAAACCTTTACTTTGATAATTGTTAAAACTGACCAATGCAGGACCTGTGATTGAGTGGCAAGTGATTGATTCAGACCACCCTGTTATACTGACCATCATAAATGAAAGGAAATACAATGCGCATTCTGATTGGCTGTGGTGACACCATCTAATGATGAATAGAGTATGTCTGCATACATCATTGCAGGGTTTTATTGGCTGTTGTGTGCCTTATTTTATTAAAGAAATATAAAACTTGCTTACTTGCTCTGTTTATTGTAGGAACACTTGTGAACAATATTAAAAATTCACTCAAGAAGTAGAGAAAAACTTGCTTGCAGCTCACTTTTCTAAGCACTTCCTTTGTGAACTAAAAATTTCTCATGTGTTTCTATTACTAAACAGAGTGTACATGCTCATTATATTTCTATAATACAGGTCCTGTTAGTGAGTGACATGTGGTTGATTCCGACCACCCTGTTACACTGACCAATACAGGTCCTGTGAGCAAGTGATGCGTGATTGATCTGACCACCCTGCTATACTGACCATTACAGCTCCTGTGAGTGAGCAATGTGTGATTATTTCTGACCACCCTAATATACTGACCAATACAAGACCTGTGAGTGAGATGTGGTTGATTCTGACCACCCTGTTACACTGACCAATACAGGTCCTGTGAGTGAGTGATGTGTGATTGATTCTGACCACCCTGTTATACTGATCAATACAGGTCCTGTGAGTGAGTGATGTGTGATTGATTCTGACCACCCTGTTATACTGATCAATACAGGTCCTGTAAGTGTGTGACATGTGATTGATTCTGACCACCCTGTTATACTGACCAATACAGGTCCTTTGAGTGAGTGAGATGAGATTGATTCTGAACACCCAGTTATAATGACCAATACAGGTCCCGTGAGTGAGTGATGTGTGAATGATTCTGACCACCCAGTTATAATGACCAATACAGGTCCTGTGAGTGAGTGACACTTGGTTGATTCTGACCACCATGTTATACTGACCATTATAGGACCTGTGT
>JAOBRD020226601.1:0-25397 GCA_027575215.2 Hydrozoanthus sils
ACCACAAAGTATACGTAGCGTTTGCAATGACAAAATGACCGAAAAAGAAACATATAGATAAGCATGGGTTTGTGTATGTTTCTGTTAAACTATACACTGGTACTTGTAATGACCAATTAAAGCTCTTCTTATCTCTGATTTCTTACGTCCGCCGTATTCAATTCGGAAGAGCAATTCTGAAGAACAGTTCTGAAAGCTCTCAGTGACCCACTGTGAAACCAGGGCCTCATGCTTCTTGATACGCAAGAACTGTAGGGTACTATTACAATGCTTTAAATTATTGAAAATCTTAAAAGACCGTTTACTTATTATTTTCAAGCGGACTAAATCTTGCTCGAGGCGAACAGCAACTGACTATCTACCGCAATAACAAAGTTGTAAAAAAAAATGTAGCATTAAATTATGAATTAACTGGCAACGAATTTTAAACATTTGTAGAGATCGTTTGGATCTGTTTAAATGAACTATAGTACTTGCAAAACAGCCTTGAAACTGGTGTATTCGTGTTTATTTATTCCGTTTCTAAGTTAGTTTCTCACAAATATAAAGCGGTATTTACGGTATTCATAAAACTTGTTTTTGTAAACATGCAGTGAGAATCAAAGAACATTAAAACATGAATGTGTGGGAGTACACCTTGAGGTCGAACAAGCGGAAGTTAATCATGGCGTCTTATTTTTTTCTGTTAAGGTACCACATACGTCATGTTTCCATCATATCTAGTTCTGTTATACCAAATCGGCTATAAATCTACTGCACAGCATCATGCTTAGTAACTATACCAAAACTATTCATTATTCATGGCAAGTTGATGTCATTCGGGAGATATGTTTGGGGTATATTTGTCTTCTTCCACCTTCACCATTTTCTTAATTTCACTGCATTTACGTTATCTGACGTGACGTCTGTAAACAACAGTCGTTAATTTAAGAGCAGTAGGGGACCGTTTCAGTATTCAAATAATATAACAGCAGCATTAAGAATTATTTCCGAGGAAAAAAGACAGGTGTATAAGCGATAGTTAAATTTTCACTGGCTTTAGGGAAGCTTTTCTCTACTACTTATTCTTAGCGCTCTATCAATAAGGTCTTTTTAGAATTACGTCATTGACCAAAATCGGCCAATATATAACAACTCTGTTTACTTCCTTGAAAGTTCCTTTAGGTCCAAACAGAGTCGTAAAGTTCTCTATTGGCATAGTGTTGGTTACGTGGAAGTCCTTAGTAATAACTGCGATGGTTTCAATCCGGATCTGTGCGGTCTTTGCTTTTGGGTTGCTTGGATTAGTGTCGGCTAACTTGAGGGGCCTTTCTTATCGAGAGGTAAGGGTCACTCTGTTTTTCTCATAGATTCTAAAGATTGATGAAATTAAAAATAAACATTGAATTAATCAAAAACGAAATTAAAGAGCTGTACTATTGTCAAGATTATACTACCATTGCTGTATATCTCAAACCACCTTTCTGAATCTTGTCAATTTCAATTCAAGACTTGCTTCATAATTCAAAACCTTTTCTATTTCTAAAAATGCCAAAAACGAGTGTCGCAATAAACCTAGATTTTGACAAAATAAGATTGAATAGAATATGACAATTGCCGGGCCTTGAAGTTCTACTAACATCAACTCCTAATTTGGACTGAAAACGGAGATTTAGGCACTTTCAAAACCTTTGACCTATGAGATGATTCAATTTTATCTTGTAACCTGTAAGTGTTGGTTGTGTTATATTATTTTAGAATGCCTCTCTTTCGATCTCCGAACAAAAATACCACATTTCGATTCCTTACGACATATATTGATCATAGTATAAGATGCCAATAAGAGTCGGCCTTAGCTAATACAAAGATTGTAGTCAGTTGCATTTCTGAGTTATTTTTAAATATTTGTAAATTCCTAATAATGTTGAATTATCTTATAAGAGCTCAAAAATTGTGGTTGCATTTAATTGTGAGTTATTTTCAAATATTTGTAATTAATTCTTAATAATGTTGAATTATCTTATTAGCTCATGCCTTTAAATCTGAAAAAGTTAACAACTTTTTCAACTTTTTCATGAGCATAACTTTGTTACTGCGCATATTGTTGTTAGTTGACCCTGGTGAGCCGTTATTATATAGCTGCAGAGTCTTGTGTCACTGCAGAAATAAGTAATCACGCCAAAAATTTCTGACCTTCGTAATTCGCGTAAGAAAAAAAGCCAATGTTAGAGGGAGAATGTCTTCATTTCAGCAATATTACTTGAGGCTATTTGTCCGTTAATGGTAGATTAAGTGCGGTGTATACACGGCTTGCAGCCAGTAAGTATGTCAAGAGTTATTAAGTTTTCAACTTCAAGTATTGTGTTTCTAGCGTTCTGATTGGTTCACTCAATCTCGCCGATTATCAGCTCGTATGCCGCATAAACGTCTATATATGGAAAATGACTGAGCTGAAATATGATCTTCAAGTATCGATAAGTTTGGAAAACTCAAGAAACATAATTATAAATTAATTATTCATTCGCGCTTGTTAGATATGAGATGGTTTATAGCCAATTCTGCGCTACACGCCTCACTTTTTATTGACTGTTTACCATCTCATATCCAACGCGCGCTCTGGGAATAATTGCTAAACGAATGGAAAAATGTACCAATGTATAGCTGAATAGCAAGATAACACAAGTCCATGTTTGTCGACTAAACATTTCATATATGGTTCGAACATGTTTTCATTGTATACGCTACTACGCAGCTAATAGTTGATAAAAAAAACAAAGCGGAAAACTATATACAGGAAGTTGTAAAATTCCAAGTGCCTTGTATTAAGTGCCTTGAAGCGTGAAGCTTGAATTTCAAAGGCTTGCGAAGACAAAGTAAACATTTGAAAATATTAATAATAGGCGTAAGATTGAAAATTCAACGCTATTAGTTTAGAGCGAACCACAACGAATAACAAACTTAACGGTGTATGGTTTAAATGAGAGCTGAAAATACTAGTAGCACAACATAGCTTTGTTTGTAATTTGAAGTTCCGTTTATTCTCATCAATTCAACTACACGTGTGTGCAGCCAAAGTGCTAAACATCCTTTAACTTGAAATTTGACACTAAATTAAGCAAACGTAAACTTTCTACTTGCATGATGAGAAAATTTACTTTTTCAGGTACCAAAAACAGACGTTCTGATCGTTCAATAAGTTTAGCAGCGTGTTGATAGAACAATAAGCCCCGTTGTGACCTCTGAATCATACTAATACGAAGTGTTAGTGTGGTCTCAGAGCTGAGTGTTGCATAAAACTTCACAAACTGAAGCGCGTCTAAAATTCAATTGCACAGCACTTGAATGTGTGTATTTTAAAAACATAAAGTGTTGTCAAATATGGACATTCGATTATTAAGGACGCTTTTTAAAGCGGCGAAAACTCATATAGATCCCTGCTTAATAGAGAAACCAGATAACACTTTTTTTCTCCCCGAAAACTCATTTTTGCACAAATTTAAGGTTGTCTTCTTTACTTTCATGATATTATTATATGTGGTTTTAAAGGCTATTGCTCCGATCACGTATATATAAAGTGTAAAAAGCTCGTTTGGGTTTATACAATCACCCGGACCCGTGGTTCCGATCTGTGTATTCTATTGTATAGCAGTTGATTGTGTGTCTGTATAGAAAACTAAGTGTATTGTTTTTGAAGTTCCTGCTATCAATTCAGTTGCTCGTTTGAGAGGTTATTAGCATTAGTGTTAAACATCCTGTCATTAATTACTTACTTTAGCAACAGGAACTTTAAGGTACAACAATAAAAATTTTTCCAAGAAGAGGCTCTTCTCTCTTCACAAGATAAGCGAGTTTAGATCGGAAATAAATTAGAACGCTATCTTACGTAAGAAAAATATGATAAATTCTCTTCTCTTCATCAGAGAATTGAGTTGAGGTTGGTATCAGGAAGTAAATTAAAACTTTATCTTGTGAGAAAGATCAAGTGCCTGTTTTATACAAATTCAACCCGGTTATCACTGGCTGATAAACTTTCTTGAGATGATTTATCGTCATTTTGATGAGTGTGATTTAAATGTTATTGTAGCGTAGCCGTAGGTTGCAAAAGGTAGCAATACTTATGTACAAAGCCAGTCCAGAACAACCACAGCCCCAAAATATATAGTGCGTTGATTTACTTAATAAAAAGAGACCATATGGTTTTCGAAATGCAGTTTTTGGTAGCCTACGTTTTAATACAACATTAATATTAACATGGGTCAAACCGAAACTGTGGTCGGAACTGAGCAATAATGAGCGAAAGAGAGATTAAAAAACACTGGATCACTTTAATTAAGAGGAACATTAGAAAGGCTTAAAGACCCCAGGCCGCTGATTGCGGGGGACAAATGCCTGTCGGTCTGCGCATTATGTCTCTTTTCAACTTATGAATATTTTAAATACATACCATTCACTCATTAATTCATTAATTCATCCATCCATCCATCCATCCATCCATGGCCATCCGTCCATCCATCCATCCACCCATCCATTCATTCATTCGTATTCATTCCTTCATTCATTTATTCATTTATTTATTCATTCATTCATTCTTTCATTCATTCATTCATTCATTCGTTCGTTCGTTCGTTCGTTCGTTCGTTCGTTCGTTCGTTCGTTCGTTCGTTCATTCATTCTTCCATCCATCATGCATGCATCCATCCATCCATCCTGGGTACGTTTGTACCAGTATTTAACCACTGGCTCTGAGTAGCGTGTTGTACTTGTAGGTCGGAACTATTTAAAAACTGTAAAGTTTGTTGGTTGTATGGGATTTGATAGAGTATGGAGGCAACCACAATAATACGAGAAAAAAAAAAATTGCAAAATGAGGTATATAGTAGTAATAACTGGTATTACTCTAAGAGAAAATGGACATAAAAATCAGAAACTATTACGAAAATGTAGGGAGGACCATAATGCAGCCACCGTTTGATAAAGACACTCTTTTTTCCCAGAGTAAGGTTCCCGCGGGAATAAATACGCAGGTTTTCAGGGACATTTAGCATCGGGTTTGTCAGCGCAAACCGCAAACAGCGCAGACCGCGCGCAGTTTGAGGTTAAAGCCAGTATTAGAGGTTTGTCGTTTGAGGTGCAGTTACTTTGGACATTTATAGAAAGACGTTTTTCTACTCAACCACGAAAGAGAAATAATGGGAATCCATCACACAGAATAGCAGCTGCAGCAAGGTCGGTGTAAAAGTTTTCGTTAGATTTGGAATCAATAGTTGAATTTTAATTTTGACAGATTAGAGAACTGAGCTTCACTTTAACTCTTCACGCTCGTTTTCTAAGCTAATGACTTTTTTTCCATCAACGTTCGAGATCCCATCCCCTCCCCCTCATTTTTTTTATCCCAAAAAACTAAATTTGTTTCTTAACTTTAAAAAAATAAAAAATGTTATTTACCGGCGGAAGGTCCTTAAAGAAAAACACTTTGTCCTCGGTCTTGAGTAAACCGCGATGTTGTTTTTTGTCACGTCTTATACTGGCTTCACATAAACTGGTATGCTCGAAACTCCAAAACATTTCGCCATGAAAAGCTGGAAATTCATCAGATAACGAGAATAACAACGAATCAAATAATTAGTTGTAAAAGTGGGTCTGTGAAGTTATTAAAACTCTCTAAAATCTATTCCGTATTTCACTTACTGCTAAGCTGCCCCTCCAGCCGTCAAAACGTGAACTGCTAATTGGAGACCCTGGTCACGTGACTTTCTCAGGTCTGCGGGCGATTTTCGCTGATAAACTCGATGCTAAATTAAATGTCCCTAACATTTATTGAATAAACTTCAACTACTCTGTATCGTATCGAGCTACATGATGACCCAAGACCTATATGATTTCCCAAATTACATTTCTTAGCAGAACCGCAATTGGTCTGTACAGCTAGATCGAAAAACGACAATAAAGTTTTATCTGTCTTGTGGTTCAGAACGAACTTGCGAGAGCGCGAGTGTGCACACGTTACACAAAATGGAGGTTGTATAGAATAATCTCTTCGTTTTCTTTGTTTATGATTCGGTGTGTTTGTAAAGTACCTTTCTTCATGCCTAAACCTCTCATGGAAGATGTGTGGCTGCGGAACGAAAACATGGAAGAGTTAACCGACTTGTTCTCTGAATGGATATTGTAAGCGGTTGTAGCAATGCTTTCGCACATTTAGGCTGATATACTTACAAAAATATGACATGAAAAGCTCGTAAATGTTTGAAGCAACAGACTAGTGAAGACGGATTAACTTAGTTGAAACAAATTTTTACAGAGGATTTTGATCATATGACGTAAACTCTTAACAAGTAGCAGAAAGAGAAGCGGAAAGTTTTGCGTCCGTACCAACCCGGTTCATGTTTGCTGGCAACGTCGTTTATTCTTGTAATCTTATCATGCCGGACTTAATCCGGCAGGAAAAGGAAAGCCCAACTAAAACTTCAATTTTTCTTTTTGAGTTTTGAAAGTAATGGTAATTATTTCAACTGGGCCAATTTGGCCCTGACACTACCAAGCTCACCCTTTTTTTTCATTTGATTCAAGGAAGCCGCTTTTGTGTTTTTACTGTAGATATTGGTGATGAGCTGTCCGAACAGGGTAAATTAACTATATACAAGTAAATGTTCTTACATACACCAGATATCGCGGTTCAGTGCTTGCGACTTTGACAGCCTATTGTCTTAAAATGTTTTTCCAGACTTATAAGTTTGAAAGGCTGGTTTCCTTTAATTTTCGGTTTTGCTTCCAGATGTACTTCTACTGAAATCTTTTTCTGTTTTTAGTTTCGGTAAGCTCATATATGTGTCTAGGCTTTCCTTTAGTTTAAAAACTGTTTAGGTTTCCCAAAGTTTGACATGAAGTGGACGGGCGGTGGCCGCTTGAAATGTGTATAGCTTTGACTGAATGAAGAAGAAAACAAAAGGTAACGCATTTCAAATTTATGTTTGAGATACACCGGTTAAAATAATGAGACTGTAAGGTAAATTATTTTCAAGTTGTCGTCATGTTTTATATTTATAGCTCTTTTCAACAGTAGAAATGAAAAGAAAAACAGTTCAAAACGAAATTCCAAATGTAAAATAAACTTGGTCAGTGTCTGTCATGCCTAAATTAGTTATTTCATTTTCGATGAGACGCAAATCGTATATAAACTTAATCGCATTCGAATGTAATACAGCTAAGAAAGCAAGCACAGAGCCTTTAATCTTGTGAGTAACCAAAAACCCAACCCTGTCCTGTGTAGTGAAACCTTGAAACCATAATGTCTTTTCCTGAGATAAAAGGCGCGGCTCACTACCATCAGATTACGGAACTAGTCTCGAAAGTGGCTTGTCTTCAACTAGGAACGATAAGGAAACAATCAGCGAACTATGTGACGTGAAAACTATATCTGTGTCGAAAAACCTGTCACCTTTAATTAAATTTTTGAAAGTTGATAAAATATACTGATCAGCCTTTTTTTTAAACTGATCTAGAAAAGTACAGATAGGAAAACAGACATCCTAAAATTAAGTAAACAATAAGGGCCTAAAAGTCGTTTTTTGTCTGAACTTAGTTTTTGTTGTTTTAATTCCATTAAGTCATCAGAGGTTACAGGTTTCACCGTGTAACTTGTGAGTTTAAGAAGTCCAAAACGATTTCACAAATGATGAAAAAATAGAAAGATTTTAGAAGCAGTTGCCGCAAAACACATAATATGTTAAGATCGGAAATCGATCCTGTATGTTGGAACTAAATTTTAGGACCGACGGATAAAGTATTACAATCAAATGTGAAACACGATTTTGTTTTGAAATAGATCTTGTTACTCCAAAAATAGAAACGTCTACGTACTTGTCATCCTCTCCCCTCCCCTAGTGATGTTTTATTCCTGTTACTAGCGACCCTTATGCTAATATTGGACCGGATTCCGTGAAAACATTCGTACAATTTGAATTGCTTTCTTTGTGACTCGTCTTCGCTTGGGTGATAAACAAAATCAGCATACAGAGTTTAGGCTTTACGCACGTTGTATGCTACATACTTTAATTTCTTCGCATGGATCCAAGGGTACTACGAGGCTACTTTGGCACTGCCATAATTATACTCTTACATGTTCTGATAGGTTTTGCCCATGGAAACGAACGGACAGAGGTCAGTATAAATACTTAAAAAACTTATCTTTGGCTGACTTCCAGCGAGGTTCTATTCGGTATGCTCCTGCTGCCGAAATAAAACAGTAACTTGCAACATGTTTTAAGGGAAGTAGGGCCTTTTACCTTTGGCTAGGTTCTTAGATCTTTTGCTAGTGTAAAATCTTATGTCATTGACGTATTTTTATGGCTCCAATTAGCTCGCCGTAGCTAAGGGCCGACTCAATTTGGCGAAATGCTATATTACAGATTCGGAGATATTCTGATAAACAAGACTGATAACGTATTGAGAAACATGAACCCTGTGTGAAGGTGTCATATTCAGTTCTGAGCTAGAACAGGAACAAGCATGGAATAAAACTGTTACTATTTTTATGCTTCATTGCCAATAGTTTGATCGCAGCATGCAGTGGATGAATGAATGAATTAATGATTGATATGCGACATTCCAATGAAGTTTGCCGTAAGCATTAAACAAACTCTACCGGTGGTTTGTTTGTTTCGAGAGCATTTATTGGTTCCGTTTTCGGTCGGTAAACTAGACTAGAAGCGACTAGAGTCTAAAAAAAATACTAAATACCAAGAAAATTAGTTATAAGCAATTGCTATTATATGAAACAAAGATAAAATCAACATTGACGTCAGTAAATCCTTCAGGCACGAAATTTAAACAGATCGATAAAAAACTTAAATTTGCATCGAAACTATACAAAATACCGAAACACATGCGGGACAGAGTTTGCCTTATTCGTGTAGTCCATTGTCTTGCTAGATCAAATGCTTTAATAAATATTCAGGACGGTAATACAAGGGTGTGCAATGTCTCATGAGCCACAGGCACAAAGTTCGAGTTAATACGCGCAAGAAGCGGAGGTGTGGATATATACTTCCGCTTACAAATATTCATACTAATATAAACTTCTTTTGTTTCTTGTGTTCTATTTGTAGCAACATAAATTTCGTTTAATATTTCAATATTTGAAAACACGAGTTCTTGATAAGGTAACAGAGAACAAACCCTTCAGGCAATCGTATTTCTAGAAATTTTACCGACTATATCTTGTGAGATAAAAAACCCGGTAAAACAACGAAGAGAACGGTTTTACATGCGGCTTGACCTATAGTATACAAACTGAAATTTAACAGCTTTTAATGACTGGTGTTTGTACCAAAGTTCAAACGATTGATTGCAAACAAAAGCAAAATCTTGACACAAACGAATGCCTAAGCAGCATAACACAAAGTGATTAAACAATAGTTTCTATGTTTCATGTGTTTCGTTACTGAATTCAACAAAGGCAAAGAGCTTTTGCTCAAATAATGAAGTCTACAAGCCTTTGCCGAGATAGAAAATGAAATAGCCGTTTTTTGCTTTCGTGAGAAACTTAGATAATTTCTATCGTGCTGCACCGGGGGTTTCATGAAAGGGTCTCTGTGATAATGTTACGTTATACAATGTTCAATGCCACTTCTTGTAGGGCTTCTTTACTAACCTATATTTCGTATGATACTGATGGTATTTCACGCGTAAAAGATCTTTGGGTAAAATTTCCGTGTTCACCCATATGGACGTCAAACTCCACATTTTCATTTCGGGAATTAAAACATATAATCTTAATACCCCTACTCCTAACCCTAACAGTGATTTCGAGATTTCTTGGTTGCTCGTAAAGCGAGGTTTACTTCCGATATTTTGGTCTGAAGATCAATAGCTTTGTATGCAAAACTATGCCAATATGGGTGAGTACGGAAATTTAGCTGATCTTTGTACAAAAGTTTCGATTACACGCTTCAGTTTATATGAGAACCAGTAAATTTAGCTGAGGCTCACTGTTCTTCAGTTTTTTTGATGTTTTTGTCTGAATATCAATAGCTTCGTATGCATAATGAATATGGGTGAATACGGAAATTTAGCTGATCTTTGTACAAAAGTTTCGATTACACGCTTCAGTTTATGTGAGAACCAATAAATTAATCCGAGTCTCACTGTTTTTAATTTTTTGGCGATTTGCGCCTCAAATTATTCTTAAATTGTCCTTATTTCTATATATCTGTGATATTCATCGATTACAAACTAAGCCTAAGATGTTGCAATACATGTATTAGAGGCGGGTGAATTTTCGAACAATTCGTTTTCGCGGATTTATCATGGGTTCATTGAATCATTTTCTTGAGACGATTTCAGGATCAAAACTGCGAATCATTTTTTCATTTTATTCTGTATTGTTAAGTTAAAGATCAAGGCTCAGTTAAGTTTCCAAAAAAGTGAGGTATCAAGCCCGAGCCAGTCAGCTTCTTCTTAAATTGTTTTTAATTTTTGGCCAGTTTGAACCTTGTTGTACATGAGACCATGCATAACCATAACTTTCCATTTTCAGCCGATACCCTGGTAACAACTGCCGTTTCCCACATTTGCTTGTATTTTTCTCTATTTTAATTTTTTTGAAAAGGGATACATTAGCAATATAACTCTTTTTGATTTTGTTAAAATATAGTCGCCTTCAAGGCATCGATTCGCGATCCAAAGGTATTTTACTGTTACGCTTCATATACTACAACAGTGTTACAGGTTTATGTCGTTATATTTGCCCAGTTTGTGAGCAATTGACCCTTATATCCTGCTAAAAACGGTTTCACATAAACGAAGAATGTTTTAATTTTGAAACCACTGCTTGAAATCCTACAAAGTGACCATTCCTTTTCTTTGTCTTACCAAGTAGATTCAGAAAATGTTCGTAATGCTTCAACAAGTTGTCTGACATCGGCAATGGCTTTGTTCTTTTGATTTAGCAAGATAAGGGTTATTAGATGCAAATTGTTTCAACTTATGTTAAGTTCAAAGTCAAGTTCATATCAACTGCTTTGAATGCATCACTGCTTTAAAAACACAATATTTTCTCTTTGTGCCTAACAATTGAAATAAACGCGTTTTACATCGTTCATTAATCGTTGAAATGCAGTTCTTGTTCGAAGAAGACAACAATTGCTCTTTCTTCAAGCAAAAACTGTAACATCAAGGAAATTTTAAGAATGTTTTGAACGATATGCCTTAAGAATTAAGGACAGGTAAGATTAGAAACACTGCAAACAACCTATCTATGTTTAAGATGTTTATCATTAACTTTATTGTTTCTTTGTTTGTTGAGCCTTGACGTATATACATACCACTCATACAATTCACAAGTCAACACCAATAAAAACATTGTTATCAAAATTGTAAAATATACAATTATCGTAACTATTCGAATAATCGCCGCGGCGTCTATTAAAGTTCGAAGGCAGTGTTCTGTGAATTTATTTAAAATTAATTTGAATTTAGTAAAGTGGCGAAATGCAGGTCGATTTCCGTGTATTTCAGCAAAGGCGTTTGTTTTTTTTTTACTTCAAGGTTGCATTTATGTCTTTTTTGTCCTTGAAGCAGTTTGGCTGCAAATTCGACCTTCGTCTCCCCGGGGAATATCCTGCATAATTGTCGTCAATGTTTACCATCCGCAGACTGACAAAAGCGTCTCTGATTCGGAGATCCTGCATTATCTTTATGATTCAATGTCCTCAATTGAATCTCGTTTCTAGAATTGCGGTATCTTTATCACTGGTGATTTTAACAGGCTTGACTTTTCAAAATTTAAAAACGCTTTCAAGCTAAAACAAATTGTTAAATTTCCTACACGTGGAAATCAGACACTAGACCTCATTTTGACCAACATTAAAGAACTTTACGAAGATCCAATTAAACGCCCTGCCTTCGGTTTGTCAGATCACACAACTGTTGAACTCCAGCCCCTATCTCGTTGCAAAATTCCACCATCAAAACGAACGATCGTCACGAGAGACCAGCGGGAGAGTTTCAAGGTCGCTTTGAACTTATACCTGGAAAAGTTAACAAGAGGCCATTATTTTCGGTATGGATGCAATTATGCCTCTGGAAGAAAAAGTCGGTATCAACAAATGAGGCGCAGTGGATAAACAACTCTCTCAGACGTCTTATTTGCCGTCGGCAAAAGGCCTTGACCAAAAGGAATAATAAGTATCATAAGCTCAGGAACCGTGTGAACAGGGAAAATAAATTGTGCCGAGCAAAGTACTACGAAGCCAAAGTAAAAGATCTTAAGAATTGCAAGCTCGCCAATGGGTGGAAGGAAATCAAACAGCTTAGCGGCTTTTCGACGGTTGAACGCACTAATCCCGTTATAGAACTAAAACACCTTGTTGATGAAGGGGAAGATCCCAAACGCTTGGCAAATGTCATCAACGATGCTTTTCTATCATCAACGAGTGGATTTACCCCCCTGGCCACGCCGAATCTGCACGAGTACTTGCACGCACACCTACAAGAATCTCCCGTCCTATATCTGAATTTTCAGTTTTCAAGAAGCTATCGGCGCTTAAGACAAACAAAGCGTCCGGACCTGTAGGAATCCCCCCTTGGGTATTTAAAGAAAATGCGGACATATTAGCTGCACTGATGGCTGGTATATTGAGTGCCTCTTTCCGGGAACGTCGCCTTCCAAGCTTTTGGAAGAAAGCTGACATTATACCCCTCCTAAAGACGTCACCTGTAATGGATGTAAACAAACAGCTGAGGCCAATTTCCTTAACACCGATTCCTTCTAAGGTTGGAGAAGATTTCATCGTTGATGGCTTTGTTAAACCCGCTGTCCTAGCAAAAATCGATGAGAACCGGTATGGGTCCAGTACCGCGCACGCCCTAATTAGCATGCTCCACAGCTGGTATAGGGACACGGATGGAAACGGATCAACCGTGCGCATGTTACTCGATTTCAAGAAAGCTTTCGACCTCATCGACTACTACCCTCATGTCCAAGCTTGAAGAGTATGATTTGCCACTGCATGTGGGTACTAGACTTTCTTACAGACAGGAAACAACGAGTAAAGCTCGCTCACAACTGCTATTCAGAGTGGAGTTCGGTGAAAGCCGGAGTTCCACAAGGAAGAAAATTGGGGCCCTGGCTTTTCTTAGTCATGATCAATGACATTAAAGTCAGTGGTGTCAACATTTGAAAGTACGTTGACGATACTTCGATTGCTGAAATAGTGCACAAGGGTCAACCAAGTGGAATCCAAGTAGCTGTAGACGACCTAGTTAAGCAAGCCGAGGTAGGTAAGTTCCAGTTGAATGAGTCGAAGTGTAAAGAGTTACGGATAAGTTTTTCAAGATCTGTAGACTCTTTCGACGCAGTTACTATTAACAACAAACCTATAGAGGTTGTAACTAGCGCAAAACTTCTGGGTCTCACCATCTCAAGCAACCTTAAGTGGAACACTCACATCGATAATGTTATAAAAAAAGGAGCCTCCAGGCTTTACGAACTAAGGCAACTCAATCGCGCAAAAGTAGACCCTGCGCAACTAGCTTGCTTTTATATTACTTGTATTCGTCCTGTCACCGAATATGCATGCCAAGTTTTCCACGATGGTCTACCCCTGTACTTCTCAGAGGAAATAGAAAGGATTCAGCGGCGCGCCCTGAGGATAATTTTCCCGGACTTAAGCTATACCAAGAAGCTCTTAAAATGTGCAACATTAGCACGCTTTAAAAGCGACGCAAACTACTAACAGAACGCCTTTTTAGTGAGATCAAAGACAATTGCAATCACAAACTACTAAGCCTTTTGCCAGCACGCAACGAAAATAAATTAACCCTAAGAACGAAGCGCGTTTTTATTCAACCCTTATGCAGAACAAATAGACTGAATAATAGTTTTATCATGTATAACGCAGCCGTTTTACGAATCTTGAATTATTTATAGTTTTAATCCATTGCAAATCTTTAAGCTTTGTATTTCAATTTGTGTTTATATTCACTTGTACAGTCCGTAATCCAGCCCCTTTGGCTGCAAAGAATTTAGCTATCTATCTATCTCTTGTGTGATATTTGGTCTCCATTCCATTTAAATCTGCCATTGCTTATTTGTTGTAGGTTTTGTGCTATTGCACGTGCTAAAACGGTAGATCAAGCTAAAAGCGCACCGCGAGCGATGTTTGTAATTTTACACGGGAACTTAAAGGTCATTTTCTTACTATGTATAATTTATAAACCAAACAACTTTTACTTTCTATTTTTCATTTTCATTTTCTTTTTCATTTTTTTTCTCTTTCTTCCCTGATTAATATACTGCAATTTCAAAATAAAATGGGTACCCGGCTAGTTTAGCTCATATAGTTATTTCGGGTAGCCAACCACTGTCAAATAGTTTTATTTATTTTTGATTTGAATTTTATGTAATGCACTTAAAGTGGAATTAAAGTGTCTGTCTGTCTGTCTGTGAGTACGAGTAGTAACTTATTTATGGCAAGCGCTTGATGCAAACCTGTCACTAGGAACCACAGGCTTCCCAGACGTAAAATTCGACTTTTTTATGCATCTACGAACCTTTGCACGACCGACTTCATGTACTTAGTGTTAGCTAATACATATGTAACACTGTCTGTATAAGAGAATGTATGGGAAATTCTTTTGAATCGCTAAATAAAAACAAATTACTACCTAGTTTGAAATAAACTTCACTTACATCTTATATGTTGTCTTCATGTGTTTTATTCCTGTGTTTGTGCCATCATTTTGAGGCCGTTTGGTACATATATTCGAAGACATGAGAGGAACAACACGTCTTTGAATATATGTACCAAACGGCCTCAAAATGGCACAAAAACCGGAACAAAATAAATTAAGATAGCACGTAAGGGATAGCGTGAAGTTTATTTCAAACGAGATAGTAATTTGTTCTAATTTAAAGATTCAAACGAATTTCCCATACATTCTCTTATACGGTCAGTGTTACTTACGTATTAGCTAACACTAAGTACATGAAGTCGGTCGTACTAAGGTTCGTAGGTGCATAGAAAAAGTCAAATTTTACGTTTGGGAAGCCTGTGCATGAACTAATACTTGCAAGTCGCAACACGAACTCGCAACAATGGCAAGGCCAACACCAGAGGAGCTCAAAATGTAGTTCAAGGTAGACTTTGACACGATTATCCGAGGTCACCGTGTTTACAAGTCTGTGTGGACGCCCGCAGTAGATGAAATACTCGAATGTGAGAAAGATACTCGCACAGAAGCAAAGGGGCACGATGAAAACGCAATTGGTGTTTATAAACCTCCCGGTCCCAAAGCACGAAGCAGTCGAATTCGAAGAAGTCGCTTGCTGGCCACATCCTATTAAATTGAGCTGTCTCGCTTATTTAATAACTTCCTACACGCAAACACTGCAATTGAACAACTTATTTGCGAAAGTCACTGGCAAAAGAAAGAGAAAAGCCGGACTAGTTGTACCGGCAAGATTCTCAGTTATTACAAAGGAACTGCGCATCGTAGAAGTTTTATAGAGAGAGAGCTAAGCAGTAAAGCTATAAGTATAGCAACTTTGAAATGAATAACATTACAATCGAAAAAAAAGAAAAATTTCCACGACTGGTTCAGATTGAATGTTGTCTTTTGTATTAAAGAGACGGTACTTGAATTGCTTACAGATTATAAATTTATTAATAAATGCGAATAAACGCCGCAATATGATGAGAAAGTTTGTGACGTTTAATCGAGTGCGACGTTTATTCGAGGGAGGCGTTTAATGATATTTTTGCTTGTCCCTGCGGCGTTTATTCGAGGGCGGCGTTTAATGATCTTTTTGCTTGTCATAAACTGATTAGATGATATTCGTTTCTACCCGCTGGAATGTACATTATTGTTGTCGTTCTTGTGGCAGTTTTCGCTTCGGTTTCGTATTTTTCAAAAGCTCTTTTGGAGTAAACATTGCCTTAAACTGAGACAGATTAAACTCTTCTGTTGGTCCTGCTTCTCCTGGCCAATGCAGGCAGCCTATATCTGTGTGAAATGATTTACAGTGAAATGTCTCGGTCACACGTGTTTACCGATCGAAGGCATCTCTCTTTCCTTCTTCTAATCGCTTTTCTGGCGCTGGAAGACTAAAAATACCTGAAAAGGGTCCAGCAGTGTTTGTCCGACTCCTTGCGGGGGGTCCTAATGTAACGAATCTATATCTAGGTTGTCCGCGCATCGCTATTCGAAGGTAGAATACTTTTTCGTTTCTTACAATGGCCAATGTCACTAGAAGCTCACGTCGTATGGAACGATCTAATTGTTTGCCTTTGCCATTCGTATTACATAATAAGAGCAACTCGACACTTACAATAGTTGCTAAATGGTGCACGAGTCACAACGCATTGAATGTTAGTTCGGAACTGTTGGCGTTAAGTTGAAAATTAAATTACTTTAAATTTGTCGGTTAGTGGATGCCCGATTTAGACGACAAATTTAATTCGACCGGCCCAGGCATGGTGACTTCGGTGATTTGACTAGACGTCTGAAACGAGAAGCTGTAAAGACGTTTTATCTGTCTTTCGACTACAGATAAAACGTTTTGGACAAACTCATTTCTTCGGCATAGGCGGCGGAGTAGGGGGCTTCGCATCCCCCAAACAAAAATTTGGGGGAGAGGGCGTAAGCCCCTAAGTTTTTCGAAATATAGCTTGCGCAGCATATAAATGATAGGGCATTTTGGGAAATTTGGGTAAGATATAAGCATAGCTGAAAGATGATCCCCCCTCCCCCCACGTTTCCGAACGCTCTGCCGCTTCTGTTCGGACAAAGTTGATTCATTCCATACGTCCCAGAATTGTCGAATTTTATATATATATTGCATGGAGAGCTTTGAATCAAATTCGTCGACATTAAATTTGACAATCGTGCGACCTTCGAACAGGGCCTAAAGTTTGAGATGTTTATTAAAACATCTCAAAATATACTACAAGGATTATGTATACTCAGCATGGTTGTTTGCAAACCGTTGTGACTTCTTTTTTCTAAATATGAACTGTATTTTCTTATTTCAGTCAAAAATCTTGCAGAAGGACTTGACCGTTGAGATCAATGAACGTTGCAAGCTTAAGTGCCCTGTTAAACTTTTCTCCTCTGTTCAATGGTTGAAAGACAACCAGACACTAAACCTCAAGGACAAGCCACACATTAAGATAAGAAAGGGCATGAAACTCAAGTTTTCACGTATAAAGAAGGAAGATTCTGGAGTTTATTCATGTGGTATCAGAGTCAACGGAACGTGGAGAGGAATAAAGACCTGGAGAGTAACAGTCAAATCAGAGAATATCCCTGGTAACTAAAGTTTTTTCTGTTTCTTTTTATGTGAGTGAATCTTGGTCTGTGCTTCTATTCTCTTGCTTGTATTGTCTCTGTATATACTCTTTTTTTACAAGATTATCGAGGCTGAAATTGGCTAAGTTTAAAGGAAACTTTAAGAATTACGGTGAGGCTCAGATTTTGTTAAAAATACCATTTTGCATTACTGAAAAAAAAATCACATTACTATAGTTTCTAAACAAAGTTCAGAATTGAAAACCTTTTTGTTTTCCGGCTCATACACTAAATATCAACTTTGAAATGAAAAGATTATATTTTCTTAAAAATTGAAATTGCAGCTCCAAAAATTAACAAAAGCAAAGCCAAAGGAAATCAAAGAGGTACCAAAAGACGTCAGAGCAACACTCAATCCTGATGCTAAAAACAGAAATTCCATGTCATCGATACTGCTGAAACTAAGAATAAGAATGTTTTTAGCCTTAAATTGGCCAAAAAACAGAGTATATCGAGCTTCGGTCCGAAAAACAATGTTCATATAAAAAGCAAGAGTGTTTACAAGTATATCTTCTTGGTAACATTTCGGCACTAGTACATGTGCATCCTTTCCATGCACAATGCATTTTTTCACAAATTGGAGTTTACAGACAAAAAAAGTCTAATAACTCAAGTCTTAACAGCTGACTGGGTAAGATATCTAAAATGATCCTATAGCTATGCTTAATGTTACTCAAGAAACGTTACCGGGTCCATTCACTGTAGTACACTGTACAGCGGAGTACACTAAGCTGTCAACTGACATCCTTAGCCTTCAAAAAACAGAACAAAAAATGCTTGTTTTGCACAAGGTTATGCAAGCTCCCTATTTCACTCCTTGTTTCAATACTTTCAAGACTGAAAAGTATTACTTTAAATTTTATTCCTTAACCATTTCCGGAGCAGAAAAAATATGATTAAACAGGTAGAAAGGAGAGAATTTGTGGAAGACTTTTGCAGGACTGATATCAATCTCATCCGCTTACTTTAAAAAATGAAACAAGCAAACCAAAACTGAATGACACACACGCGTACCCCCGGCCCTATTATATACACTCTCCGGAATGTTTAGTCTAAACACAGTTCTTTCACTGCAGTTTCAGACAGACCTTCAAAACCTGACCCGAAGTGTGGGGAGCCAATTGAAGGTCAAGGTATGCAAGTTTCAATTTGTTTTCAGGCTTTTTATAAATCGCAAACTGCTAAAAAGAAGATTTTTAGTGTTTCAAATGGGTCCTCGGAAGTGAAGTGGAACATTAAAGAAAAATCAGAAAAAAAAAATCAAAACAAAAAAGGTATATATAGACTTTTCTTAGTTACCCTTTTCTTGACAGATTTCTTTAACCTATATTGGTTGGGCTCGATCTCAAGTATAGTACACTTTACCTTGTTCTCTAAAGTCCGGTACGACCGGCCAGTGCTTAAATGGAACGTACGAGTTCTCAAAACTGGTTCTTGCCAAAATGGCCCTGCTCGTGGATCAGCGCCGTTCAGTTCTGCCGCTTCGGTCGGCTAAAGTGCGGGAATTTGAAGAGTTGCGGCGGGAAAATGTACGCGCGCCCCTCCTCAATTTTTGCTGCTTATTAATAGGATTTGGAAAATGTTTCAACTTAACAGCTTGTTTCTGATTGGCCCTGAACCTTTCCATTTAAACCGGCCAAAACCAGTTCTTTTCGGCTGGCCGGACCAGTCAAATGGAAAGCGACTTAAGTCAGCCGTGCTGTTTTGTTTGTTACTTGGGAGTTTAAGGTACAAGAACGGCAAAGACGTCGTCAAAGGCTTAAAAACACACTTTCTTGCTTTCTCTTTTGCCGACTTTACATTTTGTGACTTGAAAAGGATGAGAATGATTTTTATAAAGGTAAAAGAAGATTAACAATTTTTTCTGTAGGTCGTTCTCGTAGTAGCAAAATCTTCAAGTGCAGTTGACCCGCACGGTGCATTCCAACGTGCGCTATTGTATTTACTATTGTTTTCTGCCGTCGTCGTCGGCGTTTGGGTACTCCTATCTTAAACTCCCTATTACGTAGCTTTGGCAACTGCTATTGTACTTTTTCTATCTTTTTCGTTTAGTCTGGTCATCTATATAAAATAAATCGGAAAATGAAATGAAACAAGCCATTTTTGTGAGACGTCACGAGTAATTGACGTTTGAAAAGTCCAATAAATTTTCAACTATAACTGTATGCCAACTTTTGATTGTTTATACAATATAGCTTAGCCTACGTAGTGGCTGGTTTTAGGGCAGAGACCAAGCTAAGCGTCAACCGAGCGAGCCGCCATATTGAACGTGCAAGCGAAAGAAAAGCTGCGCGCGTTAGATTTAATGGAGCCGAAACCAAGTGTGGAATTGCACATCGTTTGGGCATTTTGCTGATGAACAGTAACTGTTTTGTGTTTCTTTTTTAACAATATATACAGTTTTTCTGTACAAATTTAGATATGAGGTGGTAAAAAGCAAAAGGAGCGCGTATCACCAAGTTGGCTATAAATCATCTCATGTATCCAACGCGCGCTGTTCTTATTATCGATTCTGCCTTTCTGGTTTGAAGGACTGGTTGCGCATTGCCCCTATGAAACAAATCTTCCAAAGTGCAAGTCTTTCCCAGCCACACCTCGAGACGTTAAAATAATTTTGTTTTTATACAACGACTTGCCTGCCATATACATAAAATGGAAACCGCCACTAACAGGTACGCTCCACTCAGTCTGCAGCTACGATAGGAAAAGTAGCATTAATTAGGTCCTAGATTTATATGTTAGCTTATCCTAAGATTACTTTTACCGCATCTAGTTTTATTAGGTCTTTTACTCTCGTTATACCCTACTGGTTTTAATCAAGAGCAATCGATCAATATCTTGCTACATTTGCATGACTTCTTGAGCAAGCTAGTTCCTTTCAAATTAACTTTACCACTATCCGTTATATCTTTGCTATGTAATAGTTCTTTAACATTTTGTTTAACGTTTACATTTATTTATTTTATTTATTTATTTATTTATTTATTTATTATTTATTTATTTATCTATTTATTTATTTATTTAGCTTCATTACTCTTAGGTAGTCGGAAAACCCAACAGGTTTATAGTTTAACGTCCTTATCCATGAAGACGCGAAGGTCTAACCGTTTGCAGATGTTAGAGCAAAGGCAGCACCTTCTCCTCAGTTATTTTAAGACCCTGAGTAAAGGTCCGGCACCGGGAATCGAACCCGGGCCTCCCGTACGACAGACTGGCGCCTTACCAACTGGGCTAACCAGGCGGCGGCCAATTAAGTTACATGTTTTTGGGAAGAAATTAAAACCACTAGTTAAAGAAGTTTTATTTATTACTTAGATACTGATGAATTACCAGAAATTGTCCTTTTACTAAAAAATCTTATCTTCATCGCGCGTAGTGAGGATACAGCATTTATCTTTCACGTGTGATGATTGTGGTGCAGCTATGGTTACTAACATGATTAGCCAATTATAAGAGAGCTTCCCACTCAGGTGGGCGGCCAGTTCTGTTAAAAAAGTTGTGTTTTTATGTAAGAATTTCATCAGTATATTTATAAAATAAACAGAACGTGGCCGCTTAATTGTGGATACGAATTTTTTCTTCTCATGCTGAAATTATCTATCACCTCTTCACTTTGCTCACTTGTTAGAGATAGAGTAAACTAAGGTACTGTGAGGTAGCCAAACTATTTGAGCTAAAGTACACAACAAATTAATTAAGCTAACTCTAATTTTGTTGGTATTCAACATCCTTGTTAAGGAGTGAGAAATTCTTGATTCTGAAAATGCTTCAAAATGTATCACCTAAATGGAAGACCTCAGCAGTACAACAGACTAACTAAATAACGTCCCATATTTCAACTGTTCTCTTCTAAGGTTTTGCTGATCTGTGGGGCTATGCAATTCACCTCCTGGGATATAGAGGGCACGCAAACCATCAACAGTGCTACCAGATTAATACAAGAATAAAGGTTTGTTTGCTCCCTTCTACGTTTGTCTGAAGGTATTCATAAGGAGACTCTTAGATGAGGCACCATGCGTGTATGGTTTTAAATCGGTAGAGATTTGACTTAGCTACGTTTTGAAGACATGGGAACAACTCCAGATTCTGATTTGATCATCTGTCTGACAAGTCATGCTGTGATTAACCACAGGTGCAAGCGTAAGAGAAACCGATACAAGAAAAAGCCCAAACTGCGCGCACCTTTCCATGTAACTCCAGATTCAGTTTCAGATGATTACAACCTGCTGTCTTCTTCACCCTTTTTTCGCTCAGATTAACAACAATAATTAAGTTTTTTAATACAACCGCGACCTCAAACTTTACGTGGCTTTCTGGAGCCCAACGGTTAATTGTTTAAGAAAACACTGAGACAGATAAACAAAAGTATATGAAAAAAGGAAGCACTCTAGCTAGTTTCCTATCTTAGAATTTTAGTATGGTCCAAAAAATAACCTGGTTATGATTCCAAGGAACAGGCGTAGCTCGGTTGGGTGGAGCGCAGCCTAGAAACGGGAGCACGAGATCACTATAGTTTTTTTTCTTGAGTGTGTGAAGGTCAGTGTAGCTGAACCTTTGATTACCCGTAAACGGAGCACTGACAGAGAAAGGAAAGGGCGGGGAAGGGAGGAAGGGGGGGGGGGGGGCCTGTAAAGGGTGCGCCGTCAGCTTCTCAGTCTGATATCAAAGTTTAGCTGTCAGAGCCAATGGGATTCCGGATGGCCGAGTGGTTAGCGCTCGTGCCTCCCACCTCTGAGAACCCGGGATTTTTGCACGTGGGCTAAGATTTGTCGATCTTCTTTTGACTCCGCGGGTTTTTCTCCGGGTTCTCCGGTTTTCCTCTCTTCAAAAAAATGAACTTTCACTCCCAGAGCGATTTAAAAAAAAGCCAATGGCTTGGGAGAATGGGCAACAACTCCCAGCGTAACGATAATAAAAAAAGTTAGTTTTGTGTACATAACATGGCATTTTACCTCACCATAACATCTCCTACCGTAATTGAAACATTCTATATGGTTATCACCACAGAAAAACTTTACCTATGTGAGTTTTTCCACGCCTGAAGAAAGCGAAAGCATCAATGTGCGCTTTGGAGCTGAATATCGGGTCACTCTTAGAAGCTTGCCTTACCGTCCAACGTTGAACGGCTTTAGTAAGCGTGTTTTTGTGCCAGGTAAGTTATACTTCTTTCTTAAACAGCTTTTCTCTGAATTTAACCCTGCTAGACTTTTACTAGAATTATATGTTTGTGTAAAACTGAAATAAAGGATAAAGTATGAGGTGTTGCCGGTAGGCCGAAAGGTATATATGGCGCCATGGAAGAACTGCACAGTGTAGCCACCTCTGAAATTGTTACACACAACGTTGCGCGAAGTAGAAACCGATCCTACTCCTGCAGCATTGCAAGCAACAATTTCACCGTGTAGCTACACGACGGGTTTCAGTTGCGCGCAACGTTTCATGCAATGTTGCACCGTGTAGCTATGCCTAAAGTCAGTGAGCGAAGTCACTGTATGAGGCTAAAAATTTATTACAGAATATTCTAAAATGCCATTTTGTCTGTCAACATTTTCTTACAGAAAAATGCCAGTGGGAGGAATTCAAGGACATGCTAGAGTGTTGTAAGTAGCACTGATGCAATCATAGAAATATAGGAAGCGATTTGTACGACAAGCGAAAAAGGAACTTTACACAACTGAGAAGACTTTGTTCTTTTCCTGTGCGATTCGGCATATGAATTATTATGAATTTTACTAAAATGTTTGCTTTACTGCCGCGGCAAAATATTTATAGTGGAGATAATATTGCAAGCGACAAAGTTGTAAATTGGTTACAAAATTTGACCCGTAATCCCAGACCTGCGGGGGAAAAGACTCTCTTCGGGTCAAAACGCTCGAGAAAGAATTTCGCTTTAGATTGTGCGAAACAGTCATTAGTTGAAAATGAGACTGAAAGGATAACCTATAAAACTATCGAAAAAACCAGTATCATTAAAACATCAACTAATGAATTTATCTTATCTTAAGTTGAGGCGATCCTCTTTATAAGTTGAAAGCATAAAGTTTGCTTACCCTATATAAACGTTGTTTTGCCATCCTTAGACTCGGTGTCAAATCTAACTGCAACCGCTAAACATTTGAGCAACGAGGCTGGCTGGAAGATTAACGTAACCTGGGACGAGCATATCAAACATAACAAGTCGATCTCGAGTTATGAAATACACTGGACAAGCTACACTTATATGAATGACTTCTACAACAACACGATTATTCCCGTAAGTGAAACATTTTCTATTGATGATTGGCTCCAATTAATATTTTGATTTATTTTGTAGAATAATTATTTTGTATAGAATTACAATGGAATACTACAGCCTAGCTGTGACGCCTATAACAATGTTCACCAGCGCTTAATCGACAAGTTACAAGTGCAACCACAGCCATGCTGGCTCCGGTCCCCTATAACTGCTGTATTGGTTTGGTTTGCTAGAGATTATAGGGGGGCTTTTTTTAAAACATTTGAAGCTTTGCCTTAAATATCACGAAATTTGGCAATATACTCACCATGCATGTCTTCATGTTACTAGATGAATACAAGCCGTTTAATACTGTACAGAATACACAACCGCTTTCTAAGCCTGTTACTTTGTAAAGTTGCTTGCTTTTGTGAAACTGAGATAAAATAAAAAAGACGTCGGAAGGAAAGAATTATTTAAGGGGAAACGCACAATGGAAATCGTTATGGTTCGAAACCACATAGTCAAGTGTCAAGTTTGATGAACTTTGTGTTATTTGTCTTGTTAATATATTGAATACATAAAATCTTCAAAATTACCATTCAAAGGTTGTTTTGTTTTTCAGAATATCATTGTCCCTGCCCATGGTTGTAGAACTTGCTTGGTTTTGTCTTAGTATTTCAATTTTTCTGCCGTTTGCATTGCAATTTAACTTTTAAAAAAAATGATTTGTTTTTTGCTACAGGGAAACCAGACCCATGTATCCTTCACAGTCGCACCAACCACTCCATGCCTCAACCTCACTATCATAGTAAGTATATTGAGTTTTCTTAAGTCAAGGCAAAAATTTGAAACTCAAAACTTATAGCTATCATTTAAAATGTACATTTTATAACAGACCAAAAAATCATCATAGACATTGTTTTGTAAAGTTTCTTACAAACTATACATTAAAATAAGACTCTTTTGAGGCGAACAGTTTGATCCGAAAGAAGATCCTAAAGAATCTAAAGACAATGAAAATCAAGAACAACCGGCCACGCTATGAAACTATACAAGATGGAGTGCGCATTTCATTCCTTTTTGTCTAGTCAAAGCGTAAGGACAATTTTTACACAAGGATAGATGCCCCTTGGCATGCAGGACCTTGTTTGGAAATAGACTTTTCTTTTTGCTTAGTTTTACGCAACACATTTAACTTGCGGTGGAGGATAGAAAAACTATAAAATAAGAACAACCTTTTAGATAAGTGCATCAAAAACATTAACTCACAAACTGGGGCTTACCGTAGCATAATGCTGGACTGTTTTAATTCAGAATACCTTCTTTATTGATCCTTACTTGGAAGGTGAAAGGATTGTGAAGGCGCGCAGGCCATGTCAACAGGCAATATACCCTCTTTAGTCTCCAGTGCCGAGCCATTAGTGAATTATTTTTAATTTCAATGGTTGTAGGTAATAGGAAGAACAAGTTCGAAGAGGAAAACCAAGGAAGCAATCACTCGATTGCCTTACATTGGAAATTGTCCGGTACTAGTGAAAATATCCAAACGTAAGTCTGTGAAAAGCGTGCGTCAGATTTTTTTTTTTTTGATACGTGACAAGATCTGCGGCTTAGCTCTGCCATATACGTCCTCAGTTTACTTATAGTCGCAAGATTTTGCTCAGTGTTCATTAATTTTATTTTTTCTATTATATCATTTGACTCTCAACGGCAAATTGCTCCTAGCTGATGTTTTTTGAGAGCCGTTATCTAAACATTGTAAATTTAGAATTCTTATGTTATCTATAGTTATGTTTACTGTTAATGAACAGTTGCCTGTATGGAAAGTGTTGGGTGGGGGGAGGGGGGGGGG